>CM069862.1:19164912-19292412 GCA_036172795.1 Pelodytes ibericus
GAGGAGACCGAATCCAACCCCTTCACTGGGAGTTACTCTGCTAGGAGGGCTCTTTCCACTCACTAAGTGTACAGGACATAAACTGAAACTCCAAGCAGCAATGTACAGGGATCAGACTGGATCTTTACCTAACCGGAGAGAGCGAGGGTCTCTGCCCACTGTATGTGCAGCTTACACCTACAGGTATGTATGGAGATGTGCCTGTGCATTGGGAAAACAGGCTTCTCTGCTGGGGGGCTGGTGCAATAACCCCTTCAGTGAAATGACCCTGATTTCAAATGAGTCCCTACCAGGGGAAGGCATCAACATGACAGGCATTTACTGGACTTTGTGACTGACAATTTAATAATGGTCTATGGAGGTTCACAGACCCCTTGTAGGTTTCCTAGTCCTGGTACCTACTGATTCAGTGTCAGATGCTATAGAGCAGCTGATGTAAGAAAGGGTTACATTGTACTGAGAGCATTGGAATGTTTGATACCTTAATAGTGGTTCACCGTACGATGACTGATGTTATTCATTTTACTGATCGGATAAGTGGTTTGGTCTGGCACGCCTACTCATTTCGCAGTAACTCAGTGTAATTCTCTGTTTTTAAACTTAGTAGTGGGGCTATAAATGATGAGCTATATACACTCTTTGAATAAGATATTTATGACAATCCATCAAGCTAGGCAGCAGTGATTTGATGTCAGTTCTGCCATATATTTGTACATCTATAATATATATATTATGTGTGTGCCCCTAGTTATTAGGGTGCTAGGTTACCCTATAGAGGTGTGCGTTTATCTGGGAATATCCTAAATGAGTCAAGCCAGAGACTATTTGAAAAATGAGATACTGAATAAAACTGAAACTGAATCAACAATACTTGTTAATAGGTTACAACCTTCCATATATACTGCACACGTTTCTTCTTATTTGTATTTGTTTATCTTTATGTATTAATGATCTTTCCACAACCTCCTGTATAACTATATATAGCCTCCTGGTAAAATACAAAATCAAAGAATACATTTTTTTGGGATCTAAATTTGGATCGATTGGTACTGTGAATAAAACACCAATTTAGAAATAAATACGAATAATCCGATTTGAGATCTTGAATGTGGCGGACTGTCGATGAAGCCCAAGTAGGGTTGTTTTTCTCACCCTGCAAGAATGTTTATGGGTTTGTTTGCAATGATATAACATTTTGGGATTATATGATGTGTGAGGGGTGTGATAACATATAGCACAATAGGAACATGGGACTTGTAGAACAAAATCATCCGCAAGTTGGTTCTCAGTCCTTAAAAGTTGTGCTAGACCCTAAGAGCCCACTGCGCACGCTGTATCATTTACTGGGGGGAAGCGTAATTAAGAGCTAATGATGCCCCATGTTATCTATACTGCCTGATTCCATGCCAGGTATCTTGAAAGGGACACTAAACGTTTTTTTTTTTTCCACTTGTAATTCTAATATACAAGTGAAATGTTACTTGTCCCTAGTATGAGGATGAACTATCAAAAGTACACGCCAGTTTATCCTCTGAACGGCAGCTGCCATGTTTCTATAGGACCTTAACTAGGTCCCCCCGCTGATCCCATGCAGAAACGAGGGTCTCTCTCTCGGCACTAGCAGCGAGAGACCCTCGCATTCGGTTGTCACAGCAGATAGTAAACCCGCGTGTATCTATTAAGAAACACGTCCGGTTTACTATCAAAGACCGGGACATGTTTTGTTTAACCCTTGCTTCCTTGAAGGAAGATAGGGTTAAATAAATTGGAATGTCCCTTTAAGCCCCAGATCATGTGGCCACCACAAATCCTGATTGGTCCTTGAAGGGTTGATTACGGGGTTAAAATTGTCAGTGAGAATGGTTAGCTCCTGTTTGCACATTCCGCGGACATTTTCTAGATTCCATTACATTTATATATATATATGGTACAGAGCACAGAGAGGAGACCACGTCCTATGTTAGACCAACAGAGTCAAACTGATACATGAGGTAGAGATCCCTGCTCGCAGAGCTTACAATCTAGAGGTATCATTATACCCTATGGCACACATTGGGAGTTATGTATAATAATGTGATGCTAGTTCTAAAATGATTCTAAGCTGTAGAATTAACTTTGCTCCAGTGTTGGCTTATATAAATAACCCCCAAAGTGTGTGATGGGGTATATGTATATCTCTAGATTGTAAACCTGCAAGCAGGGCTCTCATGTACCAGTCAGTCTCTGTTAGTGTTACTGTATCATCACTAGGGGGCTTCTGCTGGTGTGTACATTGCAGATACATAGGATCTGTAAATCAGAACATCTGATTATTTGCCAGGTCATATATATTTATGTATGCACTGATCCAGGGCTGGATTAATGTTTAAGCAAAATAAGCACATTCTTAGGGTACCACAAAAAAGCCCATTAGATATATATACACGATCAGCCATAACATTATGACCACCTGCCTAATATTGTGTAGGTTCCCTTCTGACACCAAAACAGCCCTGTCCCCTCGAGGCATGGACTCCACTAGACCCCTGAAGGTGTGCTGTGGTAACTGGCACCAAGACGTTAGCAGCAGATCCTTTAAGTCCTGTAAGTTGCGAGGTGGGGCCTCCATGGATCGGACTTGTTTGTCCAGCACATCCCACAGATGCTCGATTGGATGGAGATCTGGGGAATTTGGAGGCCAAGTCAACACCTTGAACTCGTTGTTGTGTTCCTCAAACCATTCCTGAACCATTTTTGCTTTGTGGCAGGGAGCATTATCCTGCTGAAAGAGGCCAATGCCATCAGGGAATACCGTACATGTCATAGTACATTCCACATGAATGGCAGAACCCAAGCAGAACATTTCCCAGCAGAACATTGCCCAGAGCATCACACTGCCTCCGCCAGCTCGCCACCTGTCAGTCCAAAGTATCACACTGCCTCCGCAGGCTCCCCACCTGTCAGTCCAAAGCATCACACTGCCTCCGCCGGCTCCCCACCTGTCAGTCCAAAGCATCACACTGCCTCCGCCGGCTCGCCACCTGTCAGTCCAAAGCAGGGCCGTCAAAGTCGGGGTCCGCATCCGCTGGATGTCACAAAGCTGCACTGAGCAGCAATGCGTTTTTTTTTTTTTTAAAGGTGTATCGCCGTCACCCCCTGATGGCGGACCTGGTCCAAAGCATCACACTGCCTCCGCCGGCTTGTCACCTGTCAGTCCAAAGCATCACACTGCCTCCGTCGGCTTGCCACCTGTCAGTGGTCGTAATGTTATGGCTGATCAGTGTTTATATTTATATATAATACAGCAAGAATACTATGAATAATATATTATTAGAATTATGAATCTCTTATTTCACTTATTGAGTATCAATGTCTTGTCAGCTGGGTCATTAAGCTGATCTTAGGATATCAGTTGGCCTTAATCTGGCCCAGCCTGTATCATATGTCTTTGTGTCTTACATATTATTTATTGTCTGTGAAATCTTGAGTTCTGCATTTTATTTTTCCCTATATTGAATTTCAATGTAAATCATTCGATTAAATGTATTACTGTATTCGAGTGGAAAGTACCAATATTACTAGTATATCTAAGTAATCTCATTTAATGCCTGACAGGTATGGAGAGATATAGTGCTTAACATACGTTCTATGTTTCGAATGAATAAAAATATTGTGAAATGCATCAGATAGCTTATGTAATAGGCTCCTGTTCCACACTTTCCCTTGGCTTCCTCTTTAATCCTCCTTTTGGAAGAGAGTCGTGATTGTTTATTTTTTGGGAGAGGGGTATTTTTGGTTACAACCTGGGAATCTCAAAGAGTTAAGGAAGATAGAACCTGATTGTACGGACATCTCCCATACTCTCTAGAGCAATATTATTAGACTAGATTTATTGAATTAAAAGATATACTGGTGCCTGTTGGACTGTGACGTCTGGGATAAATCTCGTGCTGTTTTCCCCTGGTTTCTCGTTTATTGTTAGGCATGTAATGCACTATCCATAGCTCTGGGCAATAAAGAACTGCTGGAAATAATTATTTAGCAGTGCCTGGTAGCTGGTGGCTTTCCCACAATCCATTGACAGGCTGAGAGTTGTCGTCCGACAGCTAATAAGACACAGAGATGCCTGGGATGCACCTTCGTATGTGCCTATTGCTTCACGCCCAACTCCCGGTGCAACCCGACGCATTTTCAATATTTGTCCACCTAACTTGGGCACATCCAATGAGCAGGAGCTGTGAGAAGCCATCAAACTAGGGTTTTTCACTCGCTAACACTGTAGTGTATTGAGGCTAACATAGGGGGGTTATCTATAGAGGGGGAAAGTGGAGCAATCACCATGGAAACCAATAGAAGCTTTCTATTGGTTTCCTTGTAGATCTTTTCCCCAGAAATGAGCTTTATACATAACCCCAATAGCGTCAGTGCTAGGACTGCCATCTTTTCTTTAAAAAAAAAAAAATACAGGTCATGTTACTGACGCCACAGCTTTGACTTCAAACCAGTTCTTTACTGTCCTGCCGGGAGGGAAACCTAGTCATTGCAGGAACAGTCAGTGACGGTCGCCAACCTTCATGATAAAGCATACAGGTTTATCGATACTACCCCGTTTTATTGTCCTAGGAGGCTCAATGTAACAGTAAACCCCTTCTACTATTAAAAAAGCAGTAAAAAAAAAAAAAAAGTGTGCACTCCACTCGCCAAATAATGAATGAATAAAGGTGCTTTAATAATATCAAAAGTCCAAACAAACAGGGTAAAGTAAAATCCACGGATAAAGTGAACAGGGAAGGTCACCTGACGCGTTTCGCGTGTCATCACGCTTAGTCATAGGTGTTATGCAAGTGAACACAGATATCCTATGTACAAATGAACAGCCAATGCAATATCAGAATTCATTAGTTTAAGGTGCACTCACCAGCGTGAAGTTAACAGCGAAAGTGCCAAAATGAGAGAAGAAACATATGTGAACAGAGTGAAAGAAAAGTGAAAACAAACAAAAAAAAAAGAGAAGAAAAGGAAGAGAAAGAACTAAAAATACCGTGAGTAGATTAAAAAAGATGAAAGTGAGAATGAGACCCGATAAAAATATATAAAAGAGGAAAAGAAGAAGGAGAGCATGAATACAACTTGTTCCTATATATTTGTATGTATTCCATTGCACATCGTTTTTATTTTTGCACTTCATACTGTTACCGATTATGTATATTTGTCTTTCACACTTGTATTATATATCTACGTCTTGTATTTTTGTTATCTTGCTAGTTGTATTCATGCTCTCTTTCTTCTTCTTCTCTTTTATATATTTTTATCGGGTCTCATGACCAAGGTATACCTGATAATACATTCCCCCCACCAATAAAGAGTGGCTAGAAAGGTCGCAGTCTTTAATGAAATGCTGCAACATAAATTGACAGCTAAATACATAGCTGAAATAAATAACAAGTCTTGCTGTAAACCAGATATGGTTAAAACTTTATAAATAATTAAATAACCGGGCATATAAAACTATATATATAAAATTATATATATATATATATCTATAAATACCAACTAACACATGTTTGTATAACAAGACATATAAACAACATGAACTAATACTAATGAACCTTAGCGGTAGCGTGTGACTTATCCTAGACCAGCTAGGATCAGGACCCCGAGAATCTGGCGCAGGCGTACCACATGTTCACTTGCACTACACCTATGACTAAGCGCGATGACACGCGAAACGTGTCAGGTGACCTTCCCTGTTCTTTTTATCCGTGGATTTTACTTTACCCTGTTTGTTTGGACTTTTGATATTATTAAAGCACCTTTATTCATTCATTATTTGGCGAGTGGAGTGCACACTTTTTTTTTTTTTTTTTTTTTTTTACTTGATGTCTAACCGTAGTGCCTAATCAGCTCAGTGGAGCACCCACCCACCCACCTTCTGCACTGCTGTTTTCGTGATTGGAGACGGTGTTGCCTTTATTTCTTATTGGGGTTTAGTTGCATTTTAAATAGACCCCGTAGTACATCTTCAGTTTTGTTTGCTACCTGCCTGTAAGGTGGTGGCCGGATGGTAGGATTAGGTGAGTAATCACATCATTTACATATCTCGGATTCCTAAACCGTCTGGAAACCAATAAGAGCAGGAAGGATTATTCTGTTAGTCATAAGTCTGGTTAAAATGACAGAACGAGTCCAACACGACCGCGGTACGAGCTGTGCTAAAATAAGAAATGGTGAGAGCAACACCGTAACCCTTTGTAGGCCAGGATGGGTGTCCATCTCCAGCCTGCCCAGCGCCTGGAGCTCACTTCTAGACATCCGCGCTGCCAACTCTAGATCACCAGGGAGCAATATGGTGCAGTGGAAAGAGATTTGGGGGCATTCGGTCCGTGTTAAAAGGGGTGTGTGGGCAATCTGGCTCTGTGGACAGGTTAGCAGGGGCAATCTGGCACTATGGATCGGAATGCGGAGGCAATCTGAAGCAGTTGTAAAGGATGTGGGGGCTATATGGCTGTGTGGAGAGGGATGTGGGGGGAATCTAGCTGTGTGGAGAGGGATGTGGGGGCAATCTAGCTGTGTGGAGAGTAGGGTGCCACCTGGCCGGTATTTTACCGGCAGGCCGGTAAAAAATTGGCACCAGGCCAAGGGTAAGTCTATGGAGACAGTACCAAGGCCGGTATTTTTTTGAAGAAAAGGTGGCAACCCTAGTGGAGAGGGATGTGGGGGCAATCTGACGCAGTTGTAAAGGATGTGGGAGCAATATAGCTATGTGGAGAGGGATGTGGGGGCAATCTGACGCAGTTGTAAAGGATGTGGGGGCAATCTGGCTGTGTGGAGAGGGATCTGGGGGCAATCTAGCTGGATGGAGAGGGATGTGGGGGCAATCTGGTGCAGTTGTAAAGGATGTGGGGGCGATCTGGATGTGTGGACAGGTATGCGGGGACAAACTGGCTCTGTGGCAGGAAGGATGCCGCATGCATTATCTATGGTATCTCAGAAAACCAGGACACTAGAGCAAGGATTTAGGACTGTGAGGCAAAGCAGGACAGTTGGTAGGTATGCAATTACCATGTACATTTCACTGGTTGCCATGGTGATAGCTCCAATATTATTACTTTGCCTTACAAATGCTTGTTATACACAAACCCCCAGAGATCCCTCTCCAGAGCCTGATGCTAAGCACACCAACGTTTTACAAAGATGTGAGGGGGCCACATATCATGATTAATTCATGAGAGAGGAAATTGACAAGTGAATGAGAGAATATATCTAACTCGGCTACTTTGGCCTTAAGTTTAAAATTCCCTTTAATTCCTTTTTTTATGAATAAAGCTCACAGTCTACACCCACTTACAGTGGAGCCGTAGCCCACCCCTGATACGCACTATTTCAGACAGATGCTGGTTACCATATTTATTAAATATTGTTATTGATTCCTTTAAGGGGGATTTTAAAAGCTAAAATAAGAGCAAAGCATTTGGCCTGTATGTCAGTGACACAAATGGATGATATTTCAATGGCCACACTCATCCGAACTTCTGCGAGACAAGATGGTAGCCTCAAACGCAGGAATAGCCGAAATCCCCCATATCCCCCCGAGGGCGGAAAAAAACGAACTATAAACCCTATTAAAATAAATGTATATTTAGAAAACAAATTAAAGTAAACATTCCCAAATAAATAAATATATATATATATATATGTGTGTATGTCTTTGTATGTATGTATGTATTTATATAAATATTACAATAATTATTAAAGCTATCATTAAATCATATATATACCAATACATCTAAATGCATAATTTTTGGGGGGTAATTAAATATAAATGTATAAAATATTAGTGACATATAAGCACAACATTATAAAGTAATACATAAATAAATTATATATGTTAATATGGGCACATACAGATACTGGTGAATTAAAATGGCCGGGTTTTGTATATTATTTCCAATTTCGGCCCTTTTAAATACCAAAGTTTCCCCCATCGGAATGCTGCCAATGTGTGGGCCCGAGATTGCCTAAATCAGATGAATTTGCCCGGATTTCAGACATTTTGCATCGCAGAAAGTCAGAATATTCCGAATTTCGTACATTTTCTCTGATCTGGCCCCAAATCACAGATTTTTTTTAATAGACCCCCTCCGTCGCCCAGTTGGTACTTGCATGCCATTCCCATGCATATTTCTTTTAATCTCCCCAGCACTGAAGGGGTTAAAGCTCTAGTACATGGGTCGTCAACCTGGTCCCTACCGCCCACTAGTGGGCGTTTTGGGATTCCAGGTGGGCAGTAGGGACTTTGGAGGTTAAAACCTCCTTTTGAACGAGTGAGCGCGCGCGTGAGCGCGCACATCAAGAAACCAACATGCGCAAGAATGAGAGTAGGATTTTCGGAAGTTAAAACCTCCTTTTGAGAGAGTGGGCGGGCGGCGCAGGCGGGCGCGAGCGCACACCTCAATCAGCCTCCTTTTGTGCGAGAAGGGGACGGGCGGGAGCGAGCGCACGCAAACACGTGGGAAGAGGAAGGGGAGGAGTGGAAACTGATAGCAGGGACAGGCAGAGGCAGGCAGAAACGGAGCAGAGCAGTTGCAAAAGAAAAGTTATAGGCAGGAGAAAGAGAATTGTTGTCTAGTAATAATAAGTGGGCTAACTAGCTCAGCCTTACTTTTGTCGCTCAGGAAGGTAAAAGAAAGGAGATAAAAAGGAAAAGAAAAAAAAAAAATAACAAAAAAAGGAAGTAAAATAGAGAAAAGGGGATAAAATAAAGGAGGAGAGTAAGCAGTGTTTAGTCTGGCTCATAAATTAAGTTTTGTTTTCTTATAAAATAAAAGAAAAAAATGAGTAAGGGAAGGAGAAAATAAAAAAAAAGGAAAAAGAGATCCTTAATATAGTGATATACTATAAGGAAGGTAAAGAAGCAGGCAGGAAAAGGAATTTCTTTTGATGGTGACATTAATAAAAATTGGCACCTAATACAACATTGTTTTTGGTGTTAGTAATAAAAGGGAAAAGAGGAGGGAAAAAAGCACTGTGTGGAGTGCAGATCAAAACGTAAAAATTATTTTTTTTAAAACTCCCTCCTTTCTAAAAAATATTCTGCGCTTGCGCGAAAACTGGTGGGCGGTAAGGAAATTTTTCAATCAAGAAAAATGCATTAGTGGGCGGTAGGTAGAAAAATGTTGACTACCACTGATCTAGTATTTCCGTTGCGTGCTCAATGGGTTAAAGAGCATGATGTACGAGCTCGTACACAACATGCAAGCTTAATGTTAGGGGGTTTTAGTGCCATCATGCCTGGCTGTACCCACGTCCGTCTACGGTGGAGGATTTGTAACAAGAGCGTTTGGGAAGGAAAGGGTGTCTGCGAAACTAGAACACAATCAATTAAATCAGGTTTTCAGCGAGGGGGGGGGGGGGTCAGGGGTGGGCAGATTCCCCTGCATGACTGATCAGAGTGGCACCAGAGACACCTTCTAACACAATGCCAAGGAACCCAGCATGAAACAGTAACCCCCCCACATGACATTTCACTGCTTCTTATACTGATTAGTTTGTAGCTGGTTAATTCGGAAAACAGCTGTCCGTGTGTAGAAAGTCAGGGTTTGACATAGAAACATAGAATGTGTCGGCAGATAAGAACCATTCGGTCCATCTAGTCTGTCCAATTTTTTTTTTGAGTACTTTTATTAGTCCCCCGTTCCCGGTCTTATATCTAGGATAGCCTTGTGCCTATCCCACGCATGCTTAAACTCCTTCACTGTATTAACCTCTACCACTTCTACTGGAAGACCATTCCATACATCCACTACCCTCTTAGTAAAGTAATACTTTCATTAGTCCCTGGCCTTATCTTATATCTAGGATAGCCTTATACCTATCCCACGCATGCTTAAACTCCTTCACTGTATTAACCTCTACCACTTCCGCTGGAAGACTATTCCATGTATCCACTACCCTCTCAGTAAAGTAATACTTTCATTAGTCCCTGGCCTTATCTTATATCTAGGATAGCCTTATACCTATCCCACGCATGCTTAAAATCCTTCACTGTGTTTACCTCTACCACTTCTGCTGGCAGGCTATTCCATACATCCACTACCCTCTCAGTAAAGTAATACTTTCATTAGTCCCCCGTTCCCGGTCTTATATCTAGGATAGCCTTGTGTCTATCCCATGCACGCTTAAACTCCTTCACTGTATTAACCTCTACCACTTCTGCTGGAAGGCTATTCCATACATCCACTACCCTCTCAGTAAAGTAATACTTTCATTAGTCCCTGGCCTTATCTTATATCAAGGATAGCCTTATACCTATCCCATGCATGCTTAAACTCCTTCACTGTATTAACCTCTACCACTTCTGCTGGAAGGCTATTCCATACATCCACTACCCTCTCAGTAAAGTAATACTTTCATTAGTCCCTGGCCTTATCTTATATCTAGGATAGCCTTATACCTATTGCATGCATGCTTAAACTCCTTCACTGTATTAACCTCTACCACTTCTACTGGAAGACTATTCCATACATCCACTACCCTCTCAGTAAAGTAATACTTTCATTAGTCCCTGGCCTTATCTTATATCTAGGATAGCCTTATACCTATCCCATGCATGCTTAAACTCCTTCACTGTATTAACCTCTACCACTTCCACTGGAAGACTATTCCATACATCCACTACCCTCTCAGTAATGTAATACTTTCATTAGTCCCTGGCCTTATCTTATATCTAGGATAGCCTTATACCTATCCCATGCATGCTTAAACTCCTTCACTGTATTAACCTCTACCACTTCCACTGGAAGACTATTCCATACATCCACTACCCTCTCAGTAATGTAATACTTTCATTAGTCCCTGGCCTTATCTTATATCTAGGATAGCCTTATACCTATCCCATGCATGCTTAAACTCCTTCACTGTATTAACCTCTACCACTTCCGCTGGAAGGCTGTTCCATACATCCACTACCCTCTCAGTAAAGTAATACTTTCATTAGTCCCTGGCCTTATCTTATATCTAGGATAGCCTTATACCTATCCCATGCATGCTAAACTCCTTCACTGTATTAACCTCTACCACTTCTGCTGGAAGACTATTCCATACATCCACTACCCTCTCAGTAAAGTAATACTTCCTGATATTACTTTTAAATCGTTGCCCCTCTAATTTAAGACTATGTCCTCTAGTTGTGGTAGTTTTTCTTCTTTTAAATATACTCTCTTCCTTTACTGTGCTGATTCCCTTTATGTATTGACAAACTACTTTAGATTGGAGGAGCCAGGCCGACATATTTAGGAGGCAGTATGATTATTTTCATTCATTTTTGGTAATCAGGGAAGTGATCTATATCTATAGATTATCATACATTTGCCTTGCATGCACAGTAGTGCTGTCAATCAGACTGACGGCTATATTCGTCTTCTCTGGTGTCCCGAATCCTGCTCTCCCGCTGAGCTCTACCTCTGTACTGAAAAGCTGGACAGTGGTAGAGCTTGGCAGGACATGCCCCCCCCCCCCCCCCCCCCCCAAATCGGGACTTTCTTACACAAAATGGGAAAGTTGGGGCGGTCTGGATTCTGGATTCAGTTGTCAAGCCCCGTGCAAATGCAGTTTACTGAGTGTTATTTGTTATGCTATTTGGAAGGTGGTGGATACCTAGGACCGTCTACTGACAGAGGTGGTTTGAAACAACACCATTCAGGAATTTGGATAAACAGAGTATTTTAGCTGCCACCATTTCTCTATTCCATGGAGTTTAGGAGTGAGCATGTTTACTATACATTCTCTGTGGTTGGCAGGACTCCACACTGCACTCTTGTGGCCACTCTGATATAAAGTCTGCCTTGCAGCTGGACATTAATCTCACTGCACTGTATTATCCATTAGAACAAAATTAGAGAGCCAGAAAGATGTTCCATAGCAACTTTTAATCAGACAGAAGCTCGGTTAAATTGGTTTTTGAATGATGCTCAAATGGAGCAAGCACTGTTCTAAAACGCTTACCCTTGGTCTTTGAATTATCTGAGATTTACAGGTTGTCGTGGCACGGAGCTGGCTTTCTAGGCTGTCGTGGCACAGAGCTGGCTTTCCAGGCTGTCGTGGCACAAAGCTGGCTTTCCAGGCTGTCGTGGCACGGAGCTGACTTTCCAGGCTTTGGTGGCACGGAGCTGACTTTCTAGGCTGTCGTGGCACGGAGCTGACTTTCTAGACTGTCGTGGCACGGAGCTGACTTTCCAGGCTGTCGTTGCACAGAGCTGGCTTTCCAGGCTGTCGTGGCACGGAGCTGGCTTTCCAGGCTATCGTGGCACTGCGATGACTTTCCAGGCTGACGTGGCACGGAGCTGGCTTTCCAGGCTGTCGAGGCACGGAGCTGGCTTTCTAGTCTGCTGTGGCACTGAGATGACTTTCCAGGCTGTCGAGACACGGAGCTGACATTTTGACAACTAAACACAACTTATTTCCTAAATGGATTTTTCTACAGCAAACTTTGGTTGACTTTCAGATATACACCGATCAGCCATAGCATTATTATACATATACACCGATCAGCCATCCGACTACTGACAGGTGGCAAGCCGGCGGAGGCAGTGTGATGCTTTGTACTGACAGGTTGCAAGGCGGTGGAGGCAGTGTGATGCTTTGGACTGACAGGTGGCAAGCCGGCGGAGGCAGTGTGATGCTTTGGGTAATGTTCTGCTGGGAAACCTTGGCTCCTGCCATTCATGTGGATATTACTTTGACACGTACCACCTTCCTAAGCATTGTTACAGACCATGTACACCCTTTCATAGAGACAGTATTCCCTGATGGCATTGGCCTCTTTCAGCAGGATAATGCTCCCTGCCACAAAGCAAAAATGGTTGAGGAATGGTTTGAGGAACACAACAACGAGATCAAGGTGTTGACTTGGCCTCCAAATTCCCCAGATCTCAATCCAGTCGAGCATATGTGGGATGTGCTGGACAAACAAGTCCCATCCATGGAGGCTTCACCTCACAACTTACAGGACTTAAAGGATCTGCTGCTAACGTCTTGGTGCCAGTTACCCCAGCACACCTTCATAGGTCTAGTGGAGTCCATGTCTCGACAGGACAGGGCTGTTATGGCATCAAAACTGGGCTTACACAACATGAGGCAGGTGGCCATGATGTTATGACTGACTAGTGAAGGTGTCATTCTATTATAATTTAACCAACACTATTAATGTATCATTTTATATAATAAATTATAATGTTTCCCCAGTGAAGTTCCCGGAACATTTATTGGTGTTCTGTATAAATCCCATTTTTGGTTCTCATTAGTGTGTATATTATAATATGTATATTTCTTGCATACTGCTATATTATTATTCAGCTCTTGACTGTCCAGGATATCGTTCTTCTCTGCTGTTGTTAAGAAATATATCCATAGTCACAGCTTCCTGTTTGACCCGTATCAATTGCTTCCTATACAAATAAACAACTAATGTTACCCAAGAACAAACGCTCAGTGATGTGAACACTGAGCTGAGCTTCATTCAGCTTGGATGATCACTCCTGAGCCCTGGGAATATTATCCCTTATACTTCCCATCACAAAGGGGCAGTTACTGGGGGTTATTCATTAAAAATCAAACATTGATAGCTGACTTGCAAAAATTCTCCAACTTGCCCATCTTGCTAGCTCTACTATTAATGCCTGTTTTTTTGCAGTTCACTTGTTGGCCTTTATACTTATCCCATGCTTGTTTAACCCCTTTCGGGACAGTGGGGTCTTTTTTGGTTTTGATGTTCATTTGGGACAAGAGTCCTTTTAAACACTTGAGCGATGGTGCGTTTAAATAAAAGTACTTGCACCTTTTCTAGACATCCTCTTTGAACCTGAAATTGCGTCTCCATCACCCATGGGGTGCACTTATAGAATCCCCACCTATCCAGCCTGGAATCCCCACCCATCCAGCCTGGAATCCCCACCCATCCTGCCTGGAATCCCCACCCATCCAGCCTGGAATCCTCACCCATCCGGCCTGGAATCCCCACCCATCCAGCCTGGAATCCTCACCCATCCGGCCTGGAATCCCCACCCATCCAGCCTGGAATCCCCACCCATTCAGCCTGGAATCCCCACCCATCCAGCTTAGAATCACCACCCATCCAGCCTAGAATCACCACCCATTCAGTCTGGAATCCCCATCAATCCAGCCTGGAATCCCCACCAATACAGCCTAGAATCCCCACCCATCCAGCCTGGAATCCCCACCCATCCAGCCTGGAATCACCACCCATCCAGCCTAGAATCCCCACAAATCCAGCCTGGAATCACCACCCATCCAGCCTAGACTCCCCACCCATCCAGCCTACAATCCCCACCAATCCAGCCTGGAATCCCCACCCATCCAGCCAATAATTACTCCAGGTTTAGAGGGATTAGTGATCTGTCAGTTACCTTCTGTTCGTGCTTGGTGTGCCATGCAGTTAATTGCAGTACACTCAGATCATGTGCTTCTTTTAATACAAACAAGTCATTTTGAAGTATGTTTACCAGGCTAATAATTAATCCTTTACACTGACTGATGAATGACTACATGATGTGTAAACACTTCCTAAGACAGGAAATAAAGAGAAACACAAACATAACTTGTTACAGGCTGGTTACAAATGGTTTAAAGAGCCTCCAAGCTATAAATATAATGTTTGCATCTTTAAAAGAAGTAAATTACTATTTTTAATTTAAACTGCCAAGGAGGGAAATCCCATGCCCGTGGGAGGCATTGAGCGTGCCTGGCACATCCTGGGAGCTCACTCCCTTGCCGATATTTGGCATGCCTGGCACATCCTGGGAGCTCACTCCCTTGCCGATATTTGGCATGCCTGGCACATCCTGGGAGCTCACTCCCTTGCCGATATTTGGCGTGCCTGGCACATCCTGGGACCTCACTCCCTTGCCGATATTTGGCGTGCCTGGCACATCCTGGGACCTCACTCCCTTGCCGATATTTGGAGTGCCTGGCACATCCTGGGAGCTCACTACCTTGCCGATATTTGGCGTGCCTGGCACATCCTGGGACCTCACTCCCTTGCCGATATTTGGCGTGCCTGGCACATCCTGGGAGCTCACTCCCTTGCCGATATTTGGCGTGCCTGGCACATCCTAGGACCTCACTCCCTTGCCGATATTTGGCGTGCCTGGCACATCCTGGGAGCTCACTACCTTGCCGATATTTGGCGTGCCTGGCACATCCTGGGACCTCACTCCCTTGCCGATATTTGGCGTGCCTGGCACATCCTGGGACCTCACTCCCTTGCCGATATTTGGCGTGCCTGGCACATCCTGGGACCTCACTCCCTTGCCGATTTTTGGCATGCCTGGCACATCCTGGGAGCTCACTCCCTTGCCGATATTTGGCATGCCTGGCACATCCTGAGACCTCACTCCCTTGCCGACATTGGGCGTGCCTGGCACATCCTGCAGTTCGGATCACTGGATGCCCGTGATTGGGCTGTAGGTCCTCGGAATGCATAGCCGCATTAAATCACAGAATGAGCTGATCTCCTTTCCTCCACTCATTGATCTCTGTGTTTAGTTCTTTTCTTTTTATGGTCACACTGTTCACAATTAAGGTGTTTGGATATATATAATTTATTGCTTTTTTTAATGACTATTTACACTTGAATATTCCCTCTGATTTACATTGCTTCGACTCCATAATGGGGATCTTCACATGTCACTAATGTGTAATTGTATAATTCTCCCCTTTTTTAACCAAGTTATTCCTAAATACCACTGCCTAGAATTAGGAGCTTTGTATAGCTCAAAACGCGTAAGGCATTTACTATCAGTTCCCTGAAAAAGTAGAACTTTTCTTACAGCTAAGTAATGGACAGTTTTAATTCTTGTGGTCAGAACCAAAAGCAAAGTGTTTTTGTTACAGAGAACAATGTACAAAACAGATTTAACATGTAGAGTGGTGTAAGTGCAGAACTTCCTCTTCCCTTTGGGTGTTGCGAAATGAAGGTACGCAATATGTGCTTGAAACTTTCGAAATAGATGGTTTAAACAAAAGATATACTGAGATATACTCGGAACCGATCAACTTGGTTGTCGAAAATGAGCTTAAGAGATAATGTCACGCTGATAGTGGAGGTAAGACTTACACGCCTGTGTAATTGTGTTAGAAACGTTACTTCCTGTAATACTCGCCTGCTGTCTTTAATAAAATGTAAATTATTTCTACACCAAGGGTAGAATAATCCCCAATTGTGGTGGTAACTTTACTTCTATAATTCATTTACTATTTTATAAAATACACTGTCCATTATTCAACTTTTTTATGTATTTTTTTTGTGTGTTACATAGTAGCATATTAATGAAAGCCCTGTAGAGTGAAACGCGTCAGGTCTTTTAAAGTGTAACTTTTTAAAACGGTCTTTTAGCATTTCATTTTGTTGTGACCATATATTATTCTACTACATTGTCACCTCTGTACCGTTATGTTTTTCGTGTAGTAAATAGGATTATATTCCCGTGCCCTCATTGTTTGTCCTCGTGGTTGCAGTAGGATTAGAGTATGATTTTATTTTTTATATATATTTTTACCCTGCTTGCCAATCTCTAGCATTGTGTTTAGGTTCCTAGGAATTTCGCAATGTCATTCCATCCTTTAAACAGGATATGAAGCTTTGCTTACACAATCAGCCTCTCTAGCAGTGTCCACATAACCTTTGTGGTTCACTCTTGATGACCTTCCTTTGCCGAGCTAGCCATGCACTAGCTATATTTTTGTCTTCTTGTTCCACCCAACTCCTCATCATGCTGCAGTTACTGTCCTCCTGCCCGCCCTGACCATAGAAGTTTCCAAATCCAAGTCATCTGTGTCATTTATTTACAACACTTTCAGACCCATGGGGGATCTCTTAGCATCTGATTCTGGAGCTCCAGCCTGCTTGCAGAGCTGACCTTTCTTTGAGGATCTTGGGTGAGAAAGAGGCAATGAAATTTTCCTAAATCTCTCAAGCCCACAAATAGCATTTTCCAGTAAGTGGTGTGCACTGGGGTTTAAATTAAAAAAAAGAATAGATTTACTGATTTTCAGCTGAAAATGTGAGTTTACTCACTGCAGGAGCAGTGAGAGAAAGTCCCTTGTGACAAGATGTGCACTGACGGCTGCAGACGATTGGTTGAACTATTGGATACCCGGTCATCCCATTGTAAGAAAAGCAGTTTTAGGACAAGTTGTGATTATTCTGATATGGCTGAAAATTATTCAATATTTTACTCTGGCTTATCCATAACCCCTATTTTCCTTCTTACTTTACCTTTAAACACAGGCACTTCTGACAAATTGCAATGATCTTTGGCTGTGATGCTGTTAACATGGAGAAAATGAACAAAAGGTATGTGACTTAATCTTCGGGAATAACCAGTACATAGTGTCTTAAAATGGCAAACTGCAAACATGTTAGTTGTGCGTCGGGTCAGTGAATGGGTCAGTATGTTCTAAATGGGCTAAAAAGAGATTAAACATTAAGTATAAGCATTAGATATATTAATGGGATCACCTACTACTTACCTTCTCTCCTGATCAAACGTGCTGGAACACACAAGTTGCCTGTGCGTCTTCAGCATGTTCTCTGCTCCATCTTCCATCTACTCCAGCGCTGACACCTTGTGTAGCTCCTCTGAGGCTCTGACTCCCCCACCCTTCTGTCTGCCCACTTACTCCCTAACTGTTTAAATTCTCGTTCGCAATCTCTTTCACTTTCCCACGTGCAATATATAGATAAGGTCAGCCGCAAATAAATCCAGGATAACAGGTCCAAGTAGACAAAAAAAAAAATATTATTTTTACATTTACTCATTGGTCTATGAGTAAGCGCCAAGCAGAGGCGCTAAAAGCAGAAGACTTGTTGTGTGCCGCCGCAGGATTTGGTGCTTGTCCGTATTTGACAATAAATGTAAAATGATTATTTTTCCATATACTTGGACTTATCTTGGATTTGTTTGCAGCTGACCTTTATCTCTATCACACCAGCAGTTATGGCCTGTAACTCCCATAATGCTCAGCCAGAACCTGTTGTGGGAAACAAGAATAAAAGGTGTTTGTGCATTTTAGACAGAGAATAATAAGCCACTTATTGCTTACCTGCCATTAAACCATGTGCTTAACCGGATCAACCAGATCCCCTTCTTCCCATGTCTGTCTCATCTCTTGGCCTGTTATCAAATGTGTTAAATAAACACAGGAGATTTGTCATGTCAGACAGTCTCAGCGTGTGGGCAGCTCCTGTGTCCGACTTCACAGGCCCTTGTCCTGCTCTGGTAGGCGATAAAACAAGAGGAAAGGCAAGAATAAAGTGAAATGTCATCAGGTGTGAGAGAGAAGCCTGGAAGACAATGCTGGGATTGTTTTGGAAGGAGGTAAATGAGTGGTTTGGAATTCAGATAGAAAGGACTTGATAAACGTGAGTGAGTCACAAATCAGGTGTCAAACTATAAATGTCACAATTGCAGGTGTAGGAGTATGGAATTCAACATAATGGGAAATAACCTCAATTGAAATGACCTATTTGAATCAGGGATACTTTAAAGAATGAGTGCGCTAATGAAAGGCCAGTGCCGCCCTCTCTATACGATGTACAGTTCCTCGGATAATAAAGTTTTATTTGCTACTTCAGTAGCATTTCAAATGTGCTTGCTGCAGAGATTCAATAATTGGACAGTGTTGCTCCCTATGTCTCAGTCTTCAAAATATGCTCCTCTAAACTTCTTATTTAAAGTCTAATAAACCTTGAAAATATTATCAGTCCAAAGCACTTGAACATAATGCGGCAATATATTGCTGAGGTCCTACTCAATGTGTGGATTTTTGGCACCAAAATCAAAAACCCTGGGTCAGGGGGATGGGCAAAGGTCCCCAGAACCACATAATAAAATAATTTGCCCACCTCCAGGATCCGGAGGCTGCCCAAATCCAGACCAAAATAATAAAATCAGTGCCACCCACTTGGATTTGGGGGCTGGCCAAAGGCCACCCAGACTCAATAAAAATAATGAAAGAAACCAAACCTACATAGAGCTTAACCCTTCCTCTAATTTGGATGTGAATACCCTCAAATTAAAGCAGAAATACTGCCCTTTAAGCCCATATTCATTATTTAACTGTAACTTTAATTTGGTAAACAGCCCAAATAGCAAAACTTGTATCAGTGGCCAAATATTTACCTCGCTGTAAGTGAGACACTTTTCCAAGAGGAAGTACAGCAGTAATATCTTAAGCAATCATGTCACAACAGCTAACCCCAAGCTTGTTATAGTGTGTGCGATGTCAGCAATATAACGTGCATCTCTTTGTGATACCCTAATGAGCCCAGTCAAAGAATCCTGGTAGCGGATATCAGGCTCCGACTTTTCTATCACTGCCTCTTTGCTGTCACAGCTATTCAGCGAATGGCGGGCTTGGGATGTTTATATTACCTGGAATATGTCTAGCTGACAAATAATGGTAAATATTTCTTATGTAGGTTGTACATGATTTCAATATATGTTAAATTTTATATATTTTTATCATTACAATAAGCTGGCCTGTCACGTTACATTAAAAGTCATTTCACATGGGACCTCTAAGTTCAGTGAGCAGGAGGAGGCGGGCCTGCCTCCCGCTGCAGCAGTTTTCATGCGCCCCTACGAGAAAGTACTCTGTAGCTGTTTTAAGGGCTCAGAATATAGAGGGTGTGGCTTCAGCCAGCCAGCTGTGATGCAACACAAGAAGGAGGTCTTTGAGAGAGCAAAAGAGGGAGAGAAGGGAGGGGGGGCAATATTTAGGAAATACTGACTTGATGTAGCTCTTATCTCATAATATTCTTTGGATGCTGTAAGTGGAACTGCTCCTTTAAACATGGCCATTTTGTCTTGGTTCTGCGATAATTATGGCAGAACTAGTGCTTGTGGGGATGGCTTTCCATTGATTAGATAATATTACAAGAGGAATAACTATTCTGTCATGTAGTAATGTAGGTGAGATCAACTCCAGGGGCAAAAGGCCCAAATCCGTGCAGTGACAGAGAACGGGTAAACATTACCGCTCTTTGTTCTCCGGCAGCGGTCACTGGCATTTTAAGAGGATGGGCGGACAATGGGATCAGTGATACTATGTTATTCTGGACGCCTGACAAAATAAATTGGCAGGAGGTGTAGGCAACAGGTAAACGAGACAGAAAAAAACACACAAAACAAAACAGGACTTCCAAAAAAAAAAGCTGCTGGTGAGAGGGAAGGGGGTTGGAGACGGAGGGGACAACAAATTTGGAGCGAAAATGAGAACTCATCTACGCCAACATCTAGACTTGGGAACAAGCCAATGGTGGCACAAACATCTCTGAACAACAGCATGATGGTTTAGGAGCTGGTATGTGCTCCTCTTTTTTTTCTATTTGGTGAGTTTCATTAGAATAGTTTAGGATCCCAATCCATACCCTACGTCACCAGAGTCTCTGATTGGACAGCCGATAAAGGTGACATTTGCTTGAATAAGGAGAAAGACGCAGAGCAGTGGGATCTTGGATGATGTTTTGTTCCTCTGGCCGGAGCTGTTCTCAAGGTCGTAGTGGAAGTTTTTAAGGGCTTGTCATATGCCCTTAAATATGCTTGGGAATACAGAAGGGGAGTGGTGGTGGTGGCCACATGACCAAGCTCGGGGCCACATTTTGAGATCTGTTTTTGCACTGACTGCACAACTCATGGGTTCTTCGGTATAGTCTCAAAAAATTAACCTCCATCCCGATAGCTAAGCTTGTGTGTTTCCACCGGAACAATTTGGGCAACGCTGTCATACAGTATTCTACTCCGAGAAAGATGTAAAGGGGTAATAATGTTAAAAAATATCAGTTTATAACTGTTTTCTTATGTCAACTGGATGCAGTCCCTACCATCCCTGGGAGAAAACTTTCAAAAACTACAGTACAGGTTGAGTACCCCTTTGCCAGACATCCATTATCCAAAATGATCCGTTATCCAAACATTTCTTGGATTTTGCCACAAGTTCCTGATTCCACACACACCTGTCAGAATGCAAGCGCTCAACAGTTTATTCAGTGTCCAGCCCCCCTAAGCTGTGATATAGCCTTTCCATGCATGCTCAGATTACTGCACACCAGTGGCGTTCGTCACTCTAGGGGCCCGGCCGCCCTGCGACCCCTGCACACAATTTTTTTTTTTTTTTTTTAAATGTGAGGGCAAACGGGGCAGCTGCCCAGGGCCCATTCATTCTTGGGGCCCAAGGTAGCTGCCCCGTGGACCACCGCTGCCTGTGTGACTGTCTCACACGGAGACAGTCACTATCGGGCAGCAGCCGGGCATCCGCATCCATCGGACAATGTCACATCCGGTGGCTGTATTTCCTGCATGCACCGTGCGTGCAGTAAAACATATCGGAGGGAAACTTGGCGGCCGACGAGCAGCATACAGGTAAGTCGGGGGGGGGGGGGGGGACCTGGTAAATGGACAAATAACTCGGGCAAATGGGCAAAATAATTGGCAAATGGGCAAAGTCACTGGGCAAACAACTGGCAAATAACACAGGCAAATGGACAAAATAATTGGCAAATAGCACAGGCATATATCTGGCAAATGGGTAAAATAATGGACAAATAATTGGCAAATGGGCATATAACATGGGCATATAACACAGGCAAATGGGAAAAATAATGGGCAAATAACTGGCAAATAGGCAAAATAACTGGGGCAAATAACTGGCAAATGGGAATATAACACAGGCAAATATCTGGCAAATGGGCAAATAACACAGGCAAATATCTGGCAAATGGGCAAATAACACGGGAAAATAATTGGCAAATAACTGGCAAATGGGCAAATAACACGGGGAAATGGGCAAAATAACTGGCAAATGGGCAAATAACACGGGGAAATGGGCAAAATAACTGGTAAATGGGCAAAATAACTGCCAGTTTAATAGTGTCATATTAATGGGAAAATTGGCTGTGGCATATTGGCAATATGTCTGTGGCATATTAATAGGGAAATTGGCTGTGGCATATTGGCAATATGGCTGTGGCATATTAATGGGGAAAATGGCTGTGGCATATTAATTGGCAATCTGAATGTCTGGCTGTGGCATATTAATGGGCAAATTGGCTGTGGCAAAAGTGATACTGTGGCATGTTCTGTGGGGCAAAATAACATGTACTGTGGGGGGAAAGTGACACTGTGGCATGTTTTGCAGGGGCAGTTCAGTGGGACAAAGTGACACTGTGGCATGTTCTGGAGGGCAAATTTACACTGCGGCATGCCAAATCGTGTGGGTGCCAAATGAGTACAAGCCAAGTGCTGTGGGTACTGTATAGTGCTGTGTTAAGACATTTAGGTGCAATGTGGGTGCAGAGGAACGTAATAAGAAATTAACAATTTTTCAATAACATTTTTATTACATATGAAAATAGTTGAATATGATATTAAAAGGTTCATATAAGTATACATGCAGCTAGTTATATATGAGGTGGTAGATGAGAGGTTAATATATGAAGGCGTTTAAGCATGCATGGGATAAGCATAAGGCTATCCTAGATATAAGAGAAGGCCAGGGACTAATGAAAATATTACTTTACTGAGAGGGTAGTGGATGCATGGACTAGCTTTCCGGCAGAAGTGGTAGATAGTGCATGGGATAGGCATAAGGTTATCCTAGATATAAGACAAGGCCAGGCACAAAGCGGCACAGTTGGGAGGCATGTAAGTGGCATTTCTGGGGTGGAGTTGCGTCGGGGGGGCCCGGGGGCAATTTTTGCACCGGGGCCCGGTGGTTTCTAGTTACGCCTCTGCCCCACACCCACAAAGGGTAATACAATGTCACGTGTGCAGACCTGACACTCCAATGGCAGGTTCCCGGCGATGCCTCATATCACAGCTACAGCACAGTAACAGTGATTTATTTGCTCTATACAGTATTTACATTGATAGTATTATCCAAAATACTTCTGGTCCCAAGCATGTAGGTTAAGGGATACTTAAACTGTATTTTGCAAAATCTAAGATAGTTTTTTTTAAAAAATTTTATTAAATAAAAGCAAAATAAATGATACCACTGTTTCATTACTTTTAAAGAATCCCTATATACTTCCGATGCTTGCTTGTTATAGCTCTCTGTGCACTATATTCAGGCACACATTGCAAGTAGAGTTATTATTTGTGATATTGTCTTTTCTTTTCTTTTTTACTTGTGTTCTCCCAGGCTCCAGCCAATTGCTGAGAGCTCAGTGGGAGGATCAATATAACTTGATAATTGTGTGCAAATTAAACAAGTTTAGAAGCCAGATATAAATATATTTATATAATTATTGAACTGTACTATGCATGACAAAGGTAGGCCATTTTCCAAGTTGAAGAGGTCCATTAGACATACATTCCTTTCATTTTCCAGTGATTGATGTAATCCTTGTACAAGTTATGTTGCTGGGGTAATTTTATATCTGCGTTAACCAAGTGCATGCTGCTGACTTATTTTTCAATGTGTCTATAAGATTGAAGACTTTTTAATTGGGGAGAATTAGAGTTCATTTACTTTAATTTACAGGAATCATAGGAATTATGAGGATTATGTATTAAGGTCATTTCTGGTCTAAGGTTCTAAAAGTGATGTTATCAGCAGGAACATTCCATTGGTTCTCATGGTGATCGGACCACTCTTTAGAACTGTGCCCCACAATTGCAATTTCTACACATCTTTTTCCCAGATGAAACCCAAACAGACATCTTAGGTACAACAAAAGGAATTATGTAGAAAGAGCTCGTCTAGGCCAAAGTTCCAAAAGTGGAACTATCACCATGGAACCTTCCATGGAGATGGGAACATTTACAACTTTGGACTAGAATGGACCCTTATAAATAATGAACAACATGTTCTTAGTGGTGCATAAGACTGAATTTTCACAAAATCATTAATCTATGAATATTTATTTATTTATTTTCTCAGATGGACCAGGATATATCTTCTTACTCTTGCCTTTGGAGGACTGTCGTTGGTTTACGGTGATGCAGCAAGATGCAAAATGGTCGACACTACAGGTTTCTTCGCTGCCTGTGACCTCAAGGACATCCCTCTTGTTCAGAGAGATACTACAATGCTTCTGTTGGCTTCTAACTACATTTCAGAAATCAATTCTACATCCTTTCCATTCCTGGAGGACTTGCTGGTGTTGAAACTCGAAGGGCAGCAAACCAAAAAGTTGACTATCCAGAACCACAGCTTCCGAAACCTCCCGAATCTCCAGATGTTGGACGTGTCATATAACATGGTGCTTATACTGGATCCAGAAGCTTTTGCTGGTTTATTGAGACTACAAACTCTCTTGCTCTATTCCAACAATCTAAATGGATCGATTTTGGAAAGTGACTATTTTAAAGATTTACTATCCTTGGAATACGTAGACCTTTCTAGCAATGCGATAACATACCTGAAACCTCATCCGCTGTTTTATTACCTTCACTCATTTCATCTGCTGTCGCTAAAGTTCAACCAGATCTCCAGAATTTGCGAAGGGGACCTTCACAGCTTTGAAAGGAAATACATTACTGTGATGGATTTTTCAGTAAATCGCTTATACACATCAGAAACCATGGACTGGGAAAACTGTGGAAAACCATTCAGAAACATTGATTTTGACACGCTCACAGTCTCCAGCAATGGATTTAATGTGGATACAACACAACATTTCTGTAACTCTTTGCATGGAAGCAAGATTAAGCAGCTAAAACTGAGTTCCCACATTATGGGTCCTGGATTTGGTTATCACAACTTTAAAGACCCCGACAACAATACCTTCGTGGGCTTAGAGCACAGTGATATTGAAATCCTCGATTTGTCATCCGGCAGCATCTTTTCTCTAAACCCCGACGTGTTTGCAAAACTCTCTACGCTGTTGTTGCTCAATCTCGCTAAGAATAAGATAAACCAGATTGAACGATACGCGTTTCACGGGCTTGACCGTCTTGAGCACCTCAACCTCTCCTACAATTTGCTTGGTCATTTATACGATGATTCATTCGATGGGCTTGCACGCGTAAGACACATTTATTTGCAACAAAATAACATAGGACCGATACAGGGGGATACCTTCCGAAAACTAAAAAATCTAGAGTTCTTGGATCTGACGGACAATGCAATTAAGACCTTACGATTCTGTGAGAGCATTCCATTTGTAAAAATTCTGTATCTTGTCGGGAATAAGTTGGAAGCAGTCGACTCGCATGTCAATACGGCGTTTCTCGATTTGACGGGCAATATTGTGGGGAATCTTGGTGTACTGCATAAGCTGGCGATGATTCCAACACTTCAGGTTATTATGCTGAAATGGAATAAGCTGTCGTTTTGTGAGACTCAAGAGACTATTTCCAAAAATAATTCACTGGCTTACCTAGACCTTTCAGACAACATGATCCAATTAGTGTGGGAAAAAGCCCAGTGTTTAAATATATTCCAGAACCTTTCGCTGTTGCAGATTCTAGTACTTAGTAATAACCATTTCCGTTTTCTTCCGCAAGGCCTCTTTAATGAACTATCATCTTTACGTACTCTTAATCTGTCTTTCAACTCTCTCACTTACCTTTTGTCCGATGCATTGCCTTCAAACTTGGAAACACTAGACCTGTCCAACAACCAGTTGCTTTCACCCAACCCACAAATATTCGCCTCCTTGAAAGCACTGGACATAACAAGTAATCATTTTATCTGTGATTGCAATATAGTGAGGTTCGTCTTGTGGCTCAACCAAACTAACACAACCTTCCTCGGTGTTCCCAACAACATCTACTGTATGTTTCCTCCAGAATTAATCTTTGCACCTCTTCACACTTTACCAATAGATAATTGCGACGAAGATCTTGTGCTTTTACCACTCAGGTTTTCCCTGTTCGTTTTGACGTCCCTGGTCATTGTCACGTTGATGATGTCTGTGATAGCGTACACACAGTTCCGAGGCTTGTGTTTTGGCTTGTACAAGAGAATGGTACAATTGGTTCTGGGTGAGCGTAACCACGAAGATATAAGCGAAATCTGCCAGTATGATGCCTACTTGTGTTACAGTAAGAAAGATTTCCAATGGGTACAGAGCACTTTCCTCGAGAATCTAGACTCCCAGTACTGTGAAAAGAACCGTTTCAGTTTGTGCTTTGAGGAAAGAGACTTTGTCCCAGGTGAAGATCACATAATGAATATCCGTCATGCCATTTGGAACAGCAGGAAAACCATCTGTATCGTGACAAAGCAGTTCCTCGCGGATGGCTGGTGCGTCGAAGCCTTTAACTGTGCTCAAAGTCGATACTTTACCGAGCTGAAAGATGTCCTTATTATGGTTGTGGTGGGAAGTTTGTCTCCGTTCCAGATGAAAAGGTACGAACCCATTCGAGCTTTCGTGCAGAGGAGTCCGTATCTGAAATGGCCAGAGGACTACCAAGACATAGACTGGTTCCTCAGCCGGCTTTCCCATAAAATATTGCAAAAGCAAAAAGTGGACAAAAAGGACTTGAAAGTATTGAAAAAAACATCCAACCTGGAGTTACAAAGGATAGCGACCATCTCCTAAGCTATGGGATCCAGTGATGTATGTTACGGCGTTCCCCCGTAACGAACGAAACATTTTGCCAAATGTGGTTATTTGTTTGGTTTGGTTGATACAGACACTGCCTTTTTGTTTTTTTGGGAAGATCCCCCCCACAAATAGTAGGAATTAAGAATGAAACTGTGAAGGGGGGGGCGGGAGCGGATTTAAAATGTTCAACTCTTGTATGCCAAAGACTTTGAATCTAAATAATGTGTATTAATGAATCTGAAGATCTTAGGATCTACTAACTAACGAGAGAATTGCAGGGAATTGAGATGGGAATTTTAAACATAACCAAAGTAGCCAAGCTGGAAAAAAAAATCTCAAAAGAAACTGGATAAGAGAATTATTCCAACTCGGCTACTTTGGCTGTCCGACAGATCAGGATTGTTTACTAAGTTACACTGCTTGTCCATAGAACTAGAAGTCTGATAGTCCAGGGGTCTGAAGGTCGTCTGAGAGTCTGACCAAGCCCCGCTCACAATAAAGTAGTCTCCCTAGTGCTTGGTTTCACTGCACCATTAGTCTACTCATAAAACAATCACTTGAGAATTAGTATGCTATATTACTAAAATACACGATGGTCTCAGCAAACATGGGGGAAATTGGGAGATGTCCAGAGCCCCAAAATTCCAAGATGCCCAGAGCACCAGCTCCTTCTGTCCAATGGCTGCAGTGTGTGCACCTTCTTTTGCTCACTCTATACTGTAGAGACAGGGCCGTCAAAAGAAATTTCAGGGTCCCTTACAGAAATAACATTTCTATACCACTGTTTTACCATTAATATGCCACAGCCAGTATTCCCATTAATATGCCACAGCCAGTATTCCCATTAATATGCCACAGCCAGTATTCCCATTAATATGCCACAGCCAGTATTCCCATTAATATGCCACAGCCAGTATTCCCATTAATATGCCACAGCCAGTATTCCCTTTAATATGCCACAGCCAGTATTCCCATTAATATGCCACAGCCAGTATTCCCATTAATATGCCACAGCCAGTATTCCCATTAATATGCCACAGCCAGTATTCCCATTAATATGCCACAGCCAGTATTCCCTTTAATATGCCACAGCCAGTATTCCCTTTAATATGCCACAGCCAGTATTCCCTTTAATATGCCACAGCCAGTATTCCCATTAATATGCCACAGCCAGTATTCCCATTAATATGCCACAGCCAGTATTCCCATTAATATGCCACAGCCAGTATTCCCATTAATATGCAACAGCCAGTATTCCCATTAATATGCCACAGCCAGTATTCCCTTTAATATGCCACAGCCAGTATTCCCATTAATATGCCACAGCCAGTATTCCCATTAATATGCCACAGCCAGTATTCCCTTTAAGATGCCACTCTTTTTTCCCATTAATATGCCACAGCCAGTATTCCCTTTAATATGCCACAGCCAGTATTCCCATTAATATGCCACTCTTTGCCCATTAATATGCCACAGCCAGTTTACTCCCCCGTTCCCCAGTATTTACCTCCTGTGTGAGAGACAGCATCGCTGCCTCTCTCGCGCTCCTGCGCGCTGATCTGACGTCTACGCACTGCAAGGTTACATGACCTCAGGTGCTTGGACATCAGATCAGTGTGCGGGTAGCGCGAGAGAGGAAGCATTGCACAGACACCATGCTGCCTTCTCGTGCTGAGATGCTGGCGAGATTCTCTGCCGGCAAGCGGTGGTTTTGTTTATTTTGTTAGTTTTTATTTTTAAAGGGCAGAGGTCTGGCCTGTCACTCCCTGATGCGGCCCTGTGTGGTGATATCCGGCATGCAATGTCAGTGGGCAGTTACAGCTGGTTACCTGATTCCAACCGTGACCTTGTCCTGTCCTTGCACATCGTATCTCTCAGCTTGTAGCTGGGTCCCTGCGTTAGGGTCTGGCCCAGTCACTATAATGTGGTAGGAAATGAAGCACTCCCAGTGCGCAGTAGAGCAGCACCCGCCGCACAAAGTTCAGGAGAACCATACCTATCAACAATAACATCGCTGGGTATCCTGTGGGACACAAAGTGAGTATGAGATAACTAGCCCGAGGTTTGAGATCAGTGGGGGGCAGAGGGACAAATAACTACAAAAATTAGGTGAAATAAAAGGACCCATTCATAATAAAGATAAGCTTTCTTGGTGAGAAGTGGCTCCCATCCCCTTTTATGTCTTCATGATAAAGGTAAACGTGAAAGACTTGGTGTCAATAAGCTAAAAAATAGCTATACCATTCTTGAATAAATCTTCTTAAGATACATTCCATGTCCTGTTGGGAGATTCTATCCCCCTCCTGCATCGGCTGGGACTGCACAATGCATTGTTACATCTTCAAGTAGTGAAGAAATGTCTGTATGAGCTTAGTGAATAGCTTGCGTACCTTCAGAAATTCTGGCCTTTGGGATCCTTAACACATATGGAGAATATTTGGGGGGTAATTATATCACGATGTGGGGTTATTGATTAAATGGCCCGGGACCCTGGCCAAGTCCCTGTCACCATTTATTGTTTTGGGGTGGGAACAATTTAGCATGCTCCCAGACCCGGTAATATTCATTGGGGGAACTCGGAGCCATTTGGCAAGCAACCATCCCCATTCATTATAACAGGAAGCCAGGACCACTCCAAACTCGAGTTTAGAGCCCAGAGAGTATGGGCAAAACATTCAATGACCTTGTCCTTGAATGTCAATGACTTTGTGTTGTACACATTATATAACCAAACACATAACTATATTAATGTTAACAAATAGCGTTCCATTTCTTGCACTCTTACTGTTTACTTTGTATGTTTACGCTGATTGTAACTACTACAGAGACAAACCAGTGCAGTATAGTGTAGTATTGTAGCCTTTGTTTTTGAGATGACTGTGGACTTTTCAGTTTATTATTTTGCTTGATTTAAAAACAATACCTCATTTTTTTGCAATTTCATGTTGTAGATATCCCAAGAGCCACTAAACCTTGACAATAACATTTTTCATACATTTTTCATTTTTTTAATGGGGAAAAAAAAAGGTATCGTAATTCCTTGGCGTCTTTGATGCCATTACCATGACTAAAAGAGGCGCATCACTGATCACTAGAAATTCTCAGAGCGGCCTTCCTTTAATCAGCCACTGCTTGGAATGTGAGGACACATGGACCATTCTGCTGTGGACATATATATATATATACGTCCGTTTGGCACAAGGTGTCTCCCTTCATGTGGTCAGGTGTCCAGTGTAAGAGAGGGCAATTAAATCAGAACCAGTGATAGAAAATCACCTGCTGACCGGTATCGGTGGGCTGAAGGCACATTAATGGGTCTATTCACTAAAATTGGAAGAAAAGGCTCGAGGAGGTCCACTTTGGAGGTCCACTTCCATTTTGTCAAATTCGGTACTCGAGTTTGAATTTCGGGTGCCGAATTTTCGTAAATAGAATCCATCTGACCCTCTTAGTCTGTAGCTAAGAAGAGAACGCCTCGCACTTCAAATTTTAGTGACTATACCCTGCTGTGTATTTTGTAGGGTGAGATGAAGCATTATCATAGGCCATGTTTCCAATTAATTAATCATGGTAGGTTCTATGAGATCGCCACCCTGATTAATTAACTGGATTGTGTGTCTGTGTGTATATCCATCCTACATCCTGCCGGGCTGCACTTTGCATGCTCTTTCTGCAGCATGTGGAACAAATATGTGTCCCTGGAAACATGGCCAATGTTGGCAACTATGCATTATTCATGGCCATTCTCTCAACAGGGAAAGCAGATGTGGCCCTGCACAATGTATAGTTCATCTCATATCTCATAAGTGAGCTGAAACATCAGGCATCAATAGCCGAGTTGAAAAAATTCTCCAATGGGCCTATCTTTCCAACTGCGCTATTAAAGAAGCAGTTGCAGCTACGGGGCCCAAATCGTATTTTCAGATAAGTATTGCAGTCTGTAAAGTAAAGCCAACTCTCCCCATCTTCTAAAAACTGGAAACGGTCCTGCCTACCTTTCCAAACCCTTCTTATTGGATGTTTGTGAATTTAGAAGCCCCGGAGAAATTACTTTCAACGTAAAACTACAGTAGAGGAATGAAAGTAAAAATCAGTGCAAGTCACATATATTAGAAGCTCGTGCAAGATACAGAAAATAAACTCGGTGGGATTGCCCCTTTATTGGATGATTTTTCTCTGATTATAATGTTCAGTGCTCTGAGTTATATTCAATCCATATCACCAGAATTCACTAATTAGTGAACAGACACCACAATGGAAGTCACCATTAGGGAACGTGTACAGGATGTTGTTTACTCTTCCTTCCTGTTACAAAATTAAACCTCCGGTTCACCTTATGATAGAAACTCCACCAAACCAAAACTCCCCAAACTAAAGGGGTGAATTTAGACACATGGAGACATCACTGGGGAGAGCAACGCTATCTTTGGATAGACTCTATTTACAAAGCATAGCTGTTAAATCTGACAAAGTCCAAGTAGAATAAAATTCTTCATTAAAAGTTTAGTATCTCTGCAACCGTAGATCATAGGAATTTTATTGAAAAAAAAAAAAAACATCCTATTTGACTTAAAATAGCCTTTCATTTAAGAAAAATGAAATGTTTGCCTTCACTCCTATTTGAAGCAACTGCTTACAGATACCTGTATATAGTTTGCAGATTGCAATCTATTTCTTGATGAGGCTCGTCTTAAGAGGTGTTGTTTCCAGGGTGAATGGTCTGTTCCCTTGGGATTAATGTGGAACACACTGAGCATCTCTTACAACAGACCTAGCTAAAAACAAAGGTCTCATCCTGTCCTGTGTGACTTGCTATCAAATAAAGCTCTGTTACCGAATTTGTTTTGTCCTCTTTCATTCCCCAAACAACACCTTTTCTTATGACATTTAGGGGTTTCCTCTGCTTTTAGGAGACTTCCAATGGGGGAAAAGAAACCTATATAAGGCCAGATGCAATAAGGGTCTGTGTATAATGGCCAATCTTGGTGGTAGTATTCTAAACAAGCTGCAGTCACCATCGAAACCCATGGACTATACCCGCTGATTGCTCCACTTCCATATCTATGCCATGAATTGCCCCTATATGCATAGTATATAGCGTAGGTTTCAAAATAATAGATGACATTCCATGTTGTGTTTAAATCTGCCTTTTCCTCAACAAACTAAACATGGAAAAGGTGAAATTAGGTTTATAATTTCAAAACAATCACAATCACACGGCCAGTTAAGCAGGAACGATTTAACGTAAACCTTGGCACTGTTTGCTACGTTTTCTCCAATTCACACCTTAGTTGTAGAGTTCTATTAAAGATATTAAGAGTTGTTTGTTATAGTGGGAACATTTCAGAAAGTAATGTCATTCCTTGTTCTAGAAACCCGTGTTTTGATGACCAGGTTTGTATACCCTGGTCCCTCATTGTGTCGTTGTTCCTTAACTTGTATCTTAAACAAAATAGTAAGAGTTATTACGGTATTATTGTTTGTATAATACAGATCCTTGTATTTTAGAGATGTTCTATATAGCCTTATTTAATGTGAAGACACCGAATATGGAAGGTGTTAGAAAACCTTTCTTTAGATTTCATGCATTAGGACAGGGGGCAGGCAACCTTTTGGCACTCCGGATGTTGTGGACACCATTTCCCTTGATGCTTTGCCAGCATTACGGCTGTAAGAGCATTATGGGAAGTAGCGTATCTTCCACAAGGCAAACAAGGCACTCACCTAGGGCGGCACTTTTCCAGAGGGTGTTAAAGCACACTTCTGGTGCTTCAAACATTTTCACTCCCTCCCCCACCGTTCAGCGAGTTTTAGCTCCTTCATGTAATGGACGTGGTGGGGGTATGTTATGAAGGTGATGGTGGCATGTAATGGGGGTGATGGGATATTTAGTGTATTTGCAATGTGGGTGATGGGGCATGTAATGGGGTGATGGGGCATGTCGTGGGTGTGCAACGTGGGTGATGTGGCATGTCGTAGGTGTGCAACGTGGGTGATGTGGCATGTCGTAGGTGTGCAACGTAGGTGCACCACTGATTATGGGAGATGTAGTCCACGACCACTAGAGTGCCGAAGGTTGCCTACCTCTGTGTTAGGGACATGTCTGGGAAATGTAAGGGCCTTTGTCTTAAGTTGGGGGTACCTGGAAGGGTTTCATCATTGCACTGTAAATTAAAAACATGTTATGTTTTACTGAGTCACAATATTTCAATAAAGTGTATTTTTCTATATGAACCAGTGTTTTATATATTGGTGTTTAACACAATAAGATAGTGGAGCTAGCGGCACATGCGATTTGTGTGAATTATATGAGGTATAAAGCCTGGAAGAGTAATAATTTTTATGTGTTCAGAGAGAAATCAATTACTCGAAGATATTTCCTATGGGAAACTCTAATGATGGGGTTCCCACTGGCCTGGACCCACTTGCATTTTACATTCTGCAGGCGAGTTCTGCTTATGACATCAGAGCAGTATGCAAATTACACATTTAGCATTGGAAAGCAGCTCATTTGCATACCGTGCCACAAGTGATGTCATAAGCAGAAGACTCAACAGACACATTTCAAACACATTTTTCTCCTAATTTAGGCATTTGCTGGCAGTTTTGCTAATACAAAGTATAGATCATTTTCAATCGTTTGTTATGCTCTACATGCAGAGTAAGAACAATGTACAGGTGATACCGTCCCTTTAAAGCTACTGTAAAATCACCTATTGTAGGTGAAAAAATTGGATTTAGTTTCACCATATGATGCTTGGCCCACCACTGAGTCAAAGTGCTGGGATATGAGCGGGTCCTACACTAGAACACAATATATATAAGTAGGTGGGGTGCTTTGTACTTTTAGGAAACCCTTTAAAATGTGGCATTATTTATCCCAGGTAACATCACGATGCTCGTTCAGTAGTACATGAAACACGTTTATTATTATTATACAGATATTCACATTTTAATGTGTACACATTTTTTTTAATAATTATTTAAGTTTAATGTGAATTAAAAAGGCTAATTATCAAGTTGGAGAGTGCTTTTTAAAGGAAGGACACATGTTTTGATATCACATACACCTACATGAATGAAAGCTGGTATAACTGTAATATATATATATATATATATATATATATATATATATATATATATATATATGGCTACTGGAAGTGTTGCAGTACAGTTACTCTCTGCAATATAATAACTGGCTGGAAGATTATCCTCCTTTACTTCTTTGGGATTCATTTTTTCATCCTTTTCTTTCAATGGGATTAATATATTGTCAATTCCATGCAATAGACTAGAGTAAAATCAGAAGACGGTATTTAAAAAGGAGTCTTCTGCAGTAACACACTGCGCTATCAACGCTTCATAAATAATTTAACACTGCCACCAAGTGGCCATAGATTGCAGTGCATGGTGAAGCCCAGATTGGCTTTAGTTGCAATGTACGTTAGTATGGACTTCCCACATGTGGGAAGATAACTTGTGAATAGTGTTGAGGGAACCCGAACCGCAAAGATCGGGTTCGTACCGAACATTATGATTTCTGGACCCAGGACCCGAACACAGACATTCCACTGTATGTCCGGGTTGGAGTTCGGGGTTCGGCGATTTAATGGCGCGTTTTGAAAGGCTGCAGGGCAGCCTATCAGAAAGCCCATAGCATTACAAACATATACATTGTATGTAATGCTATGGGCTTTCTATAAACCGAAATAGAGTCCCCATTCATACGTTCGTATGAATGGGGACTCTATTTCGGTTTATAGAATAGCAATAGCATTACATGTATTCCAGAAACCGAAAGTCTATAAACCAAATGTCTTTCTAATCGTGTATTGATCCATCCAAGTATAAAACCTAGGATTAAACTGAAACTGTCAACCTAAAAATTGCTTAAAATGTTAATATTGAGAGAATAAAAAAGTATTGAAAAATGATTTATACATTGTATTGGCAGAATTGCAGCAAATGCATAAAAAGAGGAAAATACATGTCTGTGGTGTCTCCTGTTTATGACATCACCTGTGGCTTGATATGCAAATGAACTAATGTTTAATTCAGTAGTGTATCTTCCACAAGGCAAACAAGGCACTCGCCTAGGGCGGCACTTTGCCAGAGGGTGTTAAAGCACACTTCTGGTGCTTCAAACATTTTCACTCCCTCCCCCACTGGTCAGCAAGGTTTAGCTCCTTCCAGTTAATTGGGGTGATGGGGGCATGTAATGGACGTGTTGGGGGTATGAAATGAGGGTGATGGTGGCATGTGATGGGGCATGTCGTGGCATGTCTTCACAGAGGCAATCAGTGACTGCCAGGCACACTGACAAGCAGGGCCGGACTGGCCCACCGGGATACCGGGAAAAATCCCGGTGGGCCGCCTGCCCCGGGGCCGCCTTGGCCACTTGTGAGTCTTCACAAGTGAAGAGTTCGGCTGCTGCAGCATCCGGCGGCAGCAGGCGAATTTCTTAAAGCGGCGACGGACGCCGAATTGCTTAAAGTGGCACCGCCACTGATGATGCAGCAGTTCCGGCGGCGGGATGGGAAGCAGAGAAAGCAAGGTGAGTGAGACATACAGGGGAAAGGGGAGGGGGGGAAAGACACTACAGGGAGAAGGGGGGAAGAGAGATGCCACAGAAAGGACACAGAGAGAGAGAGAGAGACGCCACAGAAAGGACAGAGAGAGAGAGAGAGAGACGCCACAGAAAGGACAGAGAGAGAGAGAGAGAGACGCCACAGAAAGGACAGAGAGAGAGAGAGAGAGACGCTACAGAAAGGACAGAGAGAGAGACGCCACAGAAAGGACAGAGAGAGAGACGCCACAGAAAGGACAGAGAGAGAGACGCCACAGAAAGGACAGAGAGAGAGACGCCACAGAAAGGACAGAGAGAGAGACGCCACAGAAAGGACAGAGAGAGAGAATACAGAAAGGACAGAGAGAGAGAGACGCCACAGAAAGGACAGAGAGAGAGAGAGACGCCACAGAAAGGACAGAGAGAGAGAGAGAGACGCCACAGAAAGGACAGAGAGAGAGACGCCACAGAAAGGACAGAGAGAGAGAGACGCCACAGAAAGGACAGAGAGAGAGAGAGACGCCACAGAGAGAGAGAGAGAGAGAGAGACGCTACAGAAAGGACAGAGAGAGAGACGCCACAGAAAGGACAGAGAGAGAGAGACGCCACAGAGAGAGAGAGAGACGCCACAGAAAGGACAGAGAGAGAGACGCCACAGAAAGGACAGAGAGAGAGAGAGACGCCACAGAAAGGACAGAGAGAGAGACGCCACAGAAAGGACAGAGAGAGAGACGCCACAGAAAGGACAGAGAGAGAGACGCCACAGAAAGGACAGAGAGAGAGACGCCACAGAAAGGACAGAGAGAGAGAATACAGAAAGGACAGAGAGAGAGAGACGCCACAGAAAGGACAGAGAGAGAGAGAGACGCCACAGAAAGGACAGAGAGAGAGAGACGCCACAGAAAGGACAGAGAGAGAGAGACGCCACAGAAAGGACAGAGAGAGAGAGAGACGCCACAGAGAGAGAGAGAGAGAGAGAGACGCCACAGAAAGGACAGAGAGAGAGACGCCACAGAAAGGACAGAGAGAGAGACGCCACAGAAAGGACAGAGAGAGAGAGACGCCACAGAAAGGACAGAGAGAGAGAGAGACGCCACAGAGAGAGAGAGAGAGAGAGAGACGCCACAGAAAGGACAGAGAGAGAGACGCCACAGAAAGGACAGAGAGAGAGACGCCACAGAAAGGACAGAGAGAGAGACGCCACAGAAAGGACAGAGAGAGAGAGACGCCACAGAAAGGACAGAGAGAGAGACGCTACAGAAAGGACAGAGAGAGAGACGCCACAGAAAGGACAGAGAGAGAGAGAGACGCCACAGAAAGGACAGAGAGAGAGAGAGACGCCACAGAGAGAGAGAGAGAGAGAGAGACGCCACAGAAAGGACAGAGAGAGAGAGAGACGCCACAGAGAGAGAGAGAGATGCTACAGAAAGGACAGAGAGAGAGAGAGACGCTACAGAAAGGACAGAGAGAGAGAGAGATGCCACAGAAAGGACAGAGAGAGAGAGACGCCACAGAAAGGACAGAGAGACAGAGAGATGCCACAGAAAGGACAGAGAGAGAGAGAGACGTCACAGAAAGGACAGAGAGAGAGACGCCACAGAAAGGACAGAGAGAGACGCCACAGAAAGGACACAGAGAGAGACGCCACAGAAAGGACAGAGAGAGAGACGCCACAGAAAGGACAGAGAGAGAGACGCCACAGAAAGGACACAGAGAGAAAGACGCCACAGAAAGGACAGAGAGAGAGACGCCACAGAAAGGACACAGAGAGAAAGACGCCACAGAAAGGACAGAGAGAGAGACGCCACAGAAAGGACAGAGAGAGAGACGCCACAGAAAGGACAGAGAGAGAGACGCCACAGAAAGGACAGAGAGAGACACCACAGAAAGGACACAGAGAGAGACGCCACAGAAAGGACACAGAGAGAGACGCCACAGAAAGGACACAGAGAGAAAGACGCCACAGAAAGGACAGAGAGAGAGACGCCACAGAAAGGACAGAGAGAGAGAGAGACGCCACAGAAAGGACAGAGAGAGAGACGCCACAGAAAGGACAGAGAGAGACACCACAGAAAGGACACAGAGAGAGACGCCACAGAAAGGACACAGAGAGAGAGACGCCACAGAAAGGACAGAGAGAGAGACGCCACCGAAAGAACAGAGAGAGAGAGAGACGCCACAGAAAGGACAGAGAGAGAGAGACGCCACAGAAAGGACAGAGAGAGAGAGAGACGCCACAGAAAGGACAGAGAGAGAGAGAGACGCCACAGAAAGGACAGAGAGAGAGACGCAACAGGAAGGACAGAGAGAGAGAGATGCCACAGAAAGGACAGAGAGAGAGATGCCACAGAAAGGACAGAGAGAGAGACGCCACAGAAAGGACAGAGAGAGAGATGCTACAGAAAGGACAGAGAGAGAGACGCCACAGAAAGGACAGAGAGAGAGACGCCACAGAAAAGACAGAGAGAGAGACACCACAGAAAGGACAGAGAGAGAGACGCCACAGAAAGGACAGAGAGAGAGACACCACAGAAAGGACACAGAGAGAGACGCCACAGAAAGGACACAGAGAGAGAGACGCCACAGAAAGGACAGAGAGAGAGACGCCACCGAAAGAACAGAGAGAGAGAGAGACGCCACAGAAAGGACAGAGAGAGACGCCACAGAAAGGACAGAGAGAGAGAGAGACGCCACAGAAAGGACAGAGAGAGAGAGAGACGCCACAGAAAGGACAGAGAGAGAGAGACGCTACAGGAAGGACAGAGAGAGAGAGACGCCACAGAAAGGACAGAGAGAGAGACGCTACAGAAAGGACAGAGAGAGAGACGCTACAGAAAGGACAGAGAGAGAGAGACGCCACAGAAAGGACAGAGAGAGAGACGCCACAGAAAGGACAGAGAGAGAGATGCTACAGAAAGGACAGAGAGAGACGCCACAGAAAAGACAGAGAGAGAGACGCCACAGAAAAGACAGAGAGAGAGACGCCACAGAAAGGACAGAGAGAGAGAGACGCCACAGAAAGGACAGAGAGAGAGACGCCACAGAAAGGACAGAGAGAGACGCCACAGAAAGGACAGAGAGAGACAGGCTACAGATATGCGAGAGACAGGATATGTCTCACAAACTGCCCTGATATATACCTCTGCACAGGGCAATTCATATAACTCTGTGTACATACTGGAGATATATATTCCCCTAGGCAGGCTTATATATCAGTCTTATCTATAAATTATACACTGTTCAGATGTGCTTTTTAAAATGCATGATTTTCCTTTCTATGAACAAAAAAATTATATTATGCTATAGGCTGGTTTAAAAATCTTATGCGATGGGGCCGGTATATAGATTTTTCCAGGGCTGGTTTTTGTTCCCAGTCCGGCCCTGCTGACAAGCAGTGGGGATACTCTGATTAGCATCCCCACTGACTGGTCAGATCAATATTAACCCTATATTGATCTGACCAGTTATGATCTGCCTCCCTGTCCTCACATTTTTTTTAGTGAGGGAGAGAGACAGATCAAAGTTATAAAAGTAAGTAAAAGTAAGAAAAACCAATAAATACACAACACACGAATAATAAAACAATAAAAAAAAATTATTAAAGCAATTCCCTGCGTTTAACCACTTCCCTGCCACTGATCTTGCGTAAGCAGTGATCATGCACATCAGCGAATTTATTTTTGCTGTTTGTGCATTTTTTAGGGGTTAATTTTTTTTGTACTGTAATCTATTACAGTACTACAAAGGCTCTTCTAAGAGTTATTAACCCCTTCTTTGCCGTCGATCACTGCTTACGCAATGATATTGACGCCCAAGCAATTTTTATCTGTCTGCATATTTTTTTTTTTATTTATTTTTTTTTTTACACATACCCGCTAGGGGATTACATGTAAAGTAAAAATATTTGAGTTTTTTTTTTTTAAGCTGTCTGAGCACATAGCGATCAGTAACAGCGAATTAGTGGCAAAGGCGGTTTGGGGATTTCTCAATTAAGCTCACCATTTGCCCTGGTCGGATCAATATTCACAAATATTGATCTGCCTCCCTCTCCTCACGTACATTTTTGTGACGGAAAGAGACAGATCAGTATTAGTGATATAAAATAACATTTTATAAAATTGGCAGTGAAAGTCTTTCACTGTGTATTAACCCCTTCCCTGCCATTCATCACTGTATAAGCAGTAATCTTGCACAGCAACAGTATGTTTTGCTGTCTGCACTGTTTTATGGATTAATTACTTTGTACTGTAATGTATTACAGTACTAGATAGGCTCTTCTAAGAGCTATTAACCCCTTCTTTGCTCGAGATCACTGCTTACGCACTGATTCTGAGGCCGCGGACTCAGGGTTCGATTTTGACCCTGGTCAGCTTTCTGATACATCATCTAGTGATGTATCGGGGGCTGCTGAGCCCTTGCCACAAGGAGTGATGGGTGTCTACCGTTAAAAAATATATGGTTTGGTGGGGTAAATTACATTGGCTGGCTTCAAAGATATATCCCATATAGGACACGGACGCAGGTTGACTACATGTCAAAATTCCAAGTTGGAATTTTGAGATGCGCATCTCACAAATGTTGCCTTCTAGCCAAAAAACAAACCAACAAACCTATGCATGGGTGCTATCCCTGTACTCGGGAGATGTTGCTGAACACACATTGAGGTGTTATTTGGAAATACCCCTTCACATTTTAAGAAAATGTTTACCTAAATTGCAATCTATGTGAAAAATGTAAAAAAAAGTTTTTTTGCTGCAAACTTTGGCAAAGATTGTTGGTAAAATGGCTACATGAAATGTGTCAAAATACCTTAAGTTAAATGCCCTGAGTGGTCTAGTTTTCAAAAATATGTACATGTTGGGGGTCATTCATGGATTTAGTACAGAAATCAGTGTTACAATGTCACTATCGCTAATTTTGAAAAAAAGGATTTTAAAATAGCTTTGCACTACTTATAGTTTTGGCCCTGTAACATGAATAATAAAGCATAAAAACATAAAACATGGGCTATTTATAAACTCAGGACATATATTAGAAACTATTTAGCAGTGTTTTTTTGTTGTCTCTTGTACATGAGTATAAGATTTTTTAAATAAAAGTCATATTTTATTATTTTTTTTACATCAAATTATATGCTTTTATCAAAATAATGGTATCAAAAGAAAGCCCTTCTTATAACAATAAAAATGATATATAGTTTGTGCAGGTACACTAAATGAGAAGAAATAAATTACAGCAAAACACAAACACCTCAGAAATGTTAAAACAGCCCATGTCACCAAGCGTCGGACAAGCCAAAAAAGTCATGTCACTAAGGGGTTAAACAAAGTGTGGGCATCCTTAATGACGGCTGCAAACATGGTGTCCAGTCACTAGAGGGAGCCAGAATCCACGTATTAAGCAGTATAACATTCTATTTGCTTTGTGAACTGGGGAATTATAACAAACTTTACTGGACACAGCAGAGTCTGCATATTGACTTGTCACGGACACCTGGATGTTCGGAACTTCGGAAAAAATTCCGGGTCCATGCTCGAACTTGACGACGTTCGGTTTATAGACTTTCTTTTTATAGAATAGCAATAGCATTACATGTATTCTATAAACCGAATGTCTATAAACCGAATGTCTTTCGGTTTATAGACTTTCGGTTTATAGCCGAACCCCGAACTCCAACACGGACATACAGTGAAATGTCCGTGTTCGGGTCCGGGGTCCGAACACCGTAATGTTTGGTACGAACCCGAACAGTGCGGTTCGGGTCCGCTCAACACTACTTGTCACTTGTGGTTATGTTTTGCTTCTAATATATTAGCAGTAGGAAGAGGGAAGTGATCTTGCCATTGTACAGAGCACTGGTGAGACCTCACTTGGAGTATTGTATGCAGTACTGGAGACCGTATCTCCAGAAGGATATTGATACTTTGGAGAGAGTTCAGAGAAGGGCTACTAAACTGGTTCATGGGTTGAAGGATAAAACTTACCAGGAAAGGTTAAAGCATCTTAACATGTATAGCTTGGAGGAAAGACGTAACAGGGGGGATATGATAGAAACATTTATATACATAAAGGAAATCAACACAGTAACGGAGGAGAGTATATTTAAAATAAGAAAAACTACCACAACTAGAGGACATAGTCTAAAATTAGAGGGGCAAATATTTAAAAGTAGTATCAGGAAGTATTACTTTACTGAGAGGGTAGTGGATGTATGGAATAGCCTTCCAGCAGAAGTGGTAGAGTAAACACAGTGAAGGAGGTTACGCATACGTGGGAGAGGCACAAGGCTATCTTAGATATACTAATAAAAGTATTTAGAAAATTCGGCAGACTAGATGGAGCGAATGGTTCTTATCTGCCGACACATTCTATGTGCACTGAATCCATACAATGATTGTAGTACATTTAGATCTAGATATTGAAGTAATTTGAGGTAGTTCCATGTTGCTTTTATAAAGAAATCTAGCTAATTTGACATGGAGGTGCACTGATGTGTATTATGTTTTGTTTCAGCAGCAGTACATGTTTAGGTGACTGCTCCCCACTTTATAACTTGTATTTTTGACTCTGACCAGGTTTCTTGCATCCTTCCCCATCACTGGTGATCTAGGTGCCCAGAGTAACCTATACATTGCAGCAGTGTTTTAGTGTATGATGACCAGCCTTCCTGAGTGCCATGAGGATAGAAGCCCATGGCAGCTATACTGCCAAAGGTTAGCCACATGTGGTGTAATAAATTACGCCCCTGTATTACCAAAAGAAATATGTAGGATGTGCCCATATTGGACAATTTTGAAAGTGGATGGTTCAGCATGATATGGACAGGTGCATTTACTAAAGGGTCTACTCAATAAAGAGAGAATTGCAGGGAATTAAGACAGGAATTTGTAATTTAAGGCCAAAGTAGCCAAGTTGGAAAAATTATCTCATTCAGCTGCATTGGAGAATTTTTCTAACTCTGCTAGTTAGGACTGGAGTTTGGAATTGCCATCTCAGTTCCCTGCAATCCTCTCTTTATTGAGTAGAGCCTTAATTCGCCAAGTTCATTCATCAGAATTGTTTGGTTTTCAACATGTACAGATCAACATGATAATGTAAACATGTAAATATCAACATGTAAAGATCAACATGCCAAAGGTTGCCACCTTTTCTTCCAAAAAATACCGGCCTTGGTACTGTCTCCATAGACTTAACATTGGCCTGATGCCAATTTTTTACCGGCCTGCCGGTAAAATACCGGCCAGGTGGCAACCCTACCCCCAAGGAGTACATCTTATACCTCTGCCTAAGTCCTTTTAAAGTGATTTTGGAGAGGATCACGGAATAGAATTTAGTTCAACTGGAGGGATAACGCGTTGGGGGCCAACGACCTGCCCCCCAATGAAAACGAGTAACTTGACATCAATCCGCTTCCTATTTTTCAGGTGGGGAAGAATTGGACTGAGATGGTCCGTTTCACCTGCAGTGTCAGCAAAATAGAACAAGAAACAGGTCTGTCTTATCTTCTAAAAATCCTGGAAAGTCCTCTCTCCTCAAGTGCACCTTCTTGTGTTATATCACAGCACACACAGAGAGGGAAGCCTGAAAACCGCTGCAGAGGCCGCCAGTCTCATGTGCACACCCTCTGACTGATGTCACTGAATTTAAAAGTCCCGGAGAAATAATTTTCAGTGTCAAAATATAGGAGAACTGTAATGTGTTTAAAGTCAAAATAAGGGCATTTCACATGCGTTAAATACTTGTGCCATCTTTATTGTAATACATATTTATTTTGTCTGTTAAATTTGCACAATTCCTTATGGCATTTTACAAAGCGACCCTTTCAACGGAAGAAATTGGCAGTAACAGAATGTGAAAAACACGTCTCCCAGTCCAGCAGAGATATCTGAACTATCCAGTCTCTGATCTTCCAGAGCGTTCCAATACTCGCTCTGTAGTTTAGATGGGATCGAGGAAGTCAGTACCAAGAGGTCAGGAAGATCAGGACAGAGAGCGGAAGCCAGTAAATAGGCAGTTCCCTATCAAACGTGTATCCTATGATTCAAATTAATCTCTGCTTCCTGCTGAATGCAAATGTTTTCAAGCTAACCTATATTCAGCAGTCGAATGAGCGTAAAAAAAAAAAATGAAATATTCTCTCTAATCCAAGCCGGCTATTTAAACACTTGGGTTTTTCCTTCCGGTGTCATTGTTTTGACCGTCGGTGGTTGGAGACAGAACGTATGCAAAACACAAGATGTAACAATGATTGTATATGACAGCGGAGGATAGTCTGCTACTTCCGACGAGGGGATCATTTGGGCAAAGTAAGGGAGCGTGGGGGACAATAACGGAACTCAAAGTATCAGACGGAGTCACTCGTTCTATTATAGTGTGCAGGGGAAATTCGGAACTCTAAAGAGCTTTATAAAAATATCATCACAAATTATTTATTAGCTTTCGTATTTCAAAATCCCCAGGCTCTGTTCATGGAAGTTTCCATCTGCACTAAACTCACTCATCCTAATCTTGCCTTGGCTTTCACTGTCATAATGCACCTGTGAAGTCACTCTTATGTCATAATGCACCTGTGAAGTCACTCTTATGTCATAATGCACCTGTGAAGTCACTCTTATGTCATAATGCACCTATGAAGTCACTCTTATGTCTTAATGCACCTGTGAAGTCACTCATGTCATAATGCACCTATGAAGTCACTCTTATGTCATAATGCACCTGTGAAGTTGCTCTTATGTCATAATGCACCTATGAAGTCACTCTTATGTCATAATGCACCTATGAAGTCACTCTTATGTCATAATGCAGGGCTTGACAAACTTAATTTAATTTTAGGAGCCAGCAACATTTTTTAGGAGCCAGACAATGACACATCAATCATGCAAACATACACACACCTCACATACACACAGAAAGACATACCCACACACACACCTCACATATACATACCCACACACACACCTCACATATACATACCCACACACCTCACATATACATACCCACACACACACCTCACATATACATACCCACACACCTCACATATACATACCCACACACACACCTCACATATACATACCCACACACCCCACATATACATACCCACACACCTCACATATACATACCCACACACCTCACAGATACATACCCACACACCCCACATATACATACCCACACACCCCACATATACATACCCACACACCTCACAGATACATACCCACACACACACACCTCACATATACATACCCACACACCCCACATATACATACCCACACACCTCACATATACATACCCACACACACACCTCACATATACATACCCACACACCCCACATATACATACCCACACACACACCTCACATATACATACCCACACACACACCTCACATATACATACCCACACACACACCTCACATATACATACCCACACACCCCACATATACATACCCACACACCTCACATATACATACCCACACACCTCACATATACATACCCACACACACACCTCACATATACATACACACACACCCCACATATACATACCCACACACCTCACATATACATACCCACACACCTCACAGATACATACCCACACACCCCACATATACATACATAAACAACACCTCACAGATACATACCCACAGACACCTCACATATACACACCCACACCTCACATATACATACACCTCACATATCCATTCACATATACATACCAACACACACACCTCACATATACATACACATACACACAAACCTCACATACACAAACAAGTTAGCTTATTTATTAATATGTCCCCCCCCTCCCTGCTGCTTTACCTCAGTGCAGGGAGGGGAACATTAGTGCTGAAGCCGTGTCTGTGCCTCTAAAGGCACAGACCATCTTGATTCGTGTTCCTGCTGAGTGCCGGAATGTCACATGGCATCTGGCACTCAGACAGTGTTGCGTGAGGGGTCGAGCAATCTGGACAGACTTCCCCCCTCGTGCTGAGCTGATAAAGAAAAAAAACAGATGGCAGCGCCACCATCACCCGGGTTTGTCGAGCCCTGTCATAATGTAATGTCATATACAGCCCATTTGCTGTCACAATGTGATGTAATATCTAGAACCTTCAAAGTCACAATATGACATCATAATGAGCCACGCCAATGTCACAGTGTGATGTCATATCCAGCACCTTCACTGCCGCAATATGATGTCATATCTAGAACCTTCAAAGTCACACTATCACATCATGATGAACCAATGTCACAGTGTGATGTCATATCCAGAACCTTCGCTGTCACAATGTGATGTTATATCTAGAACCTGCAAAGTAACAATATGACATCATAATGAGCCATGCCAATGTCACAGTGTGATGTCATATCCAGCACCTTCGCTGTCGCAATGTGATGTCATTTCTAGAACCTTCAAAGTCACAATATGACATCATATTGAGCCACTCCAATGTCGCAGTGTGATGTCACATCCAGCACCTTCACTGCCGCAATATGATGTCATATCCAGAAACTATGAAGTAGCAATATGACCTCATTTTGAGCCATGCCAATGTCACAGTGTGATGTCATATCCAGCACGTTTGTTGTCACAATGTGATGTCATATCTAGAACCTTCAAAGTCACAATATGACCTCATATGGAGCTATTCCACTGGCACAGTGTGATGTCATAACCAGTACCTTTTCTGTCACAATATGATGTCATATCAAGCACCTTTGAAGTCGTTGGCAAATACACGGTTGAAGGGGAACCACGGAAGAGGAAAATCGCAACTTGTCTACCCAGAGAGATAAAAACAGAGCAATAATTGGCTCTGAAACTTGTGAGTGGATCTCTGGGGAGAACATATCCAGATTTGGAAAAAACTTATACAGATACACACAGTTTTTGCTTGTCTTTTTGTGTTTGGTTTCATGTTTTGTACAGCTGTACTATTTATGAGAGAGAAGTCGTTATCATTTTATTTACTTTCTTTCTTCCTTTGTGCATCTCCTTTATTTTGCTATACACAGTGTTGATTCTGTCTGCTGTATGGAAAGGACACAAGGGAGTTTTTTGCAGCAATCACAAGCACCAGTGTTTTCCACGTTCCTATTTCACCGGAAATGAAAACACGTTACACTGTACAAAACACAAGGAAGATCAAAGCAATGTTTAAGAAGACTGAACACTGTCTCTCATACATCAAGCAATCAGCTAACAAGTGTCAGCAGGATAGTACCCAACATGTCTCTACATACACATTACACACTTTGACTTGACTTGGGCTTCAGACTGAAATTCCTTCACTTTGGGTGACCATTTAGCTTGATTGGAGAATCCAATTTTATTAATGCAATTCCTTATGATTACCAGCTTCCATAAGGGCACATTTTATAGACCAGTATTAAGAGTTAAATGTACAGAAGCAGCTGCACAATTGACTGGTACGTCCCACTGTATCGAAGGATGCTCGCCATCTGTAGGAGCATCTCTGAAAAGCTTATTCATGAATATATTTGTGTGTTTTGAAATCTTTTTTTAAAGTCAAATCCATGCCAGAATTGAGACATTTAAAAGTCACGGGGGGAAAAAAAGTTGTTTTCAAACCAAACCTATTCTGAGTCTTGTTTATGGAAAATTCAAGTCTTATTTGAGGAGCTGTGGACTGTGGTCATCACTTTTAAGGCACTTGATTGGTTTTATTTCCCCCCCTTTATTATTGGATTGGATCAGAAACCAAATTACCAGTTATTCTGGTTAATTATAGCCAGCAAGCTTTATAGGGATTTTTAAAAAAAATTTTTTTACAAGGGGGAATAGGATGAAAGTCTTAACCTTTGGATAAATTATGACTCCGTGGAGGGACTGGTACCCTATGCAGTAGTGGATCTTCCACAAGGCAAACAAGGCACTCGTCTAGGGCGGCACTTTGCCAGAGGGCGGCACTTTGCCAGAGGGAATTAAAGCACACTTCTGGTGCTTCAAACATTTTCACTCTCTCCCCCACTGTTCAGTAAGCTTTAGCTCCTTCCAATTAATCGGGGTGATGGGGGCATGTAATGGACGTGGTGGGGGTATGAAATGAGGGTGATGGTGGCATGTAATGGGGGTGATGGGGCATTTAGTGTGTATGCAATGTGGGTGATGGGGGCATGTAATGGGGGTGATGGGGCATTTAGTGTGTATGCAATGTGGGTGATGGTGGCATGTAATGGACGTGGTGGGGGTATGTAATGAGGGTGATGGTGGCATGAAATGGGGGTGATGGGGCATTTAGTGTGTAAGCAACGTGGGTGATGGGGCATTTAATGGGGTGATTGGGCATGTCGTGGGTGTGCAATGTGGGTGATATCGTAGGTATGAAACCTGTAGGGGGGGGGGCCTGAATTTTGTCTGTCTAGGGCAGCACAAAACCAAGATACACCACTGGCCCTATGTATGAGTATAAAGTATCCATTATATAAAACTATTAATTGAGAGAAGATATTATCAAGAGGTTTCTTCAATGAGAAGTGGATTGTGATGAGCTGACCACAGAGGTGCCATACTCAGATAGGAGATAAGTAGTAAAGTTGGTGGGTTTTAGAGAAATACTCCGATCATGATGAGGTTCTGAGAAAGAATAAACGGTTGACTCAGATAAGCAGGGAAGCTGAGAGGAGGGGGGTTCATAACTTAAGGATAATTAGACAAGGCGTGCGGAAATAGCCGGAGGAGAGATGATGGTGGTGAGATGAAGGGGACAGAGAATCAAGTGGTAAACGGTAATGGAGGTGAAAGGGCTACTGGGAAGGTGATAGGGCTATCGGGAAGGTGAGAGGGCTATCGGGAAGGTGATAGGGCTATTGGGAAGGTGATAGGGCTATCGGGAAGGTGATAGGGCTATCGGGAAGGTGATAGGGCTATCGGGAAGGTGATAGGGCTACTGGGAAGGTGATAGGGCTATCGGGAAGGTGATAGGGCTATCGGGAAGGTGATAGGGCTATTGGGAAGGTGATAGGGCTATCGGGAAGGTGATAGGGCTATCGGGAAGGTGATAGGGCTATTGGGAAGGTGATAGGGCTATCGGGAAGGTAATAGGGCTATTGGGAAGGTGATAGGGCCTCAGAAACCAAAGCTCAGCCTCATTAATATTAAAGACCGTTCTGTTAGCAATGGACATTACAGGCCATTGACAAGGGAATTACAAATCTAAGGCCAAAGTAGCCAAGTTGGGAAAAATCTCCATTTCAGCTGAATCATCAATTCCCTCTTTCATCTATAGTCGTCATTAAAACTTAAAGGGACCCTGTCACCTAAACTTATTTTATAGTTTAATGAAGATCATTTAAAAAATATATATAATATTTTTTTATGGGGGACTTTTGGCTGGCTGGGAGTCAGGGAACCTGAATGGAGCTCAGGTTGATAAGTTAGAAGCCTACATGTTCCAGATAACGACTGCCTGAAATTATAGGATTATACGCCGAAACCAGAGGGCACAATCAGACGCCGTGGAAAGTATCATCCAGAGTCATTTTTAGCGAGGGCATTCCAGTCAGTGGGTGTGGCTTAACATTAGCCACTCCCTCTTTGCCCCTTCCTAGCCCCGCCCTTTCCTTAAAGCTGAAATCTCTATCCATGTCCTTAGCACGTTCTGACAATATTTGAATTTAGTCCATCAAGGGGTAAGAGTAACATCCCTCAGATGTAAAAAGCAGCCTTGTTGGCTGATCATAATGAGAGTTTAAGTCCAACATCCAAAGGCCACATGCGGCCTTGATATAGGTTTGTGTGAGCTTTTTACTCCAGTGAAGAATGTTTTCCCTCTGTGATATGTGTCAGAATTATGTCTCAGGATATAAATGTTCATAATGGTGATCTTGGGTCAGTTGAATATCATATTAACACAAATTCTTCTTCTTGTACATCTCGTAGGATGAATGAATCTTCTGCTGGGTAACATCAGTCTACAAGGAATGTAAGGAGGATGAGCAGCTAATGGCTGTAATTTTACTCCCACACAGTTTTATGGCTCTCGGAGTAACTTGTTTTTCTACAGAATGAAAAATAAAGTTCCGTTCTATCCAGAGTAAGAGGGAATACTGTCTGGTACATTAAATATATATATGGCAAAGTCAAAATAACGATAACACTTTTCATTTTTCTTATAGCACAAAAGGCACTTCAGCAAAGTGAAGATCAGGAATGGCACAGGTAGCATACAGGTTATGTGACCAACGTGGCGCTACAAAAACATATAATCCTAATAAATCAGCAGCTCACAGTATAGAAAAGTGCAACCTCATCCACAATTCTTAAAGTAGTATAAAAAAACAGCAAATAACTGGAGCACTACACAATATAAATAATATTAAAGCCAACAAATAGGTGATATTAGTGAGAGAGGAAAATAAAATATACTTATAAATCGATTAACTCTTGATAGTCGGGTTTTCTCTTTAAACGAGGGCAGGGTCTAATAGATCACAGAGGAACATGCAAGAGATACAGAGAGCGCAGAGCTTTGTATTATCCGAATGGAGGCGTGTTTATTTAGAAAGAATATTATGGTCTGTATGTGTATGACCGCAAAATATGAATAAATGCTGTCAAGGATAGAATAATATAAAAAATATATAACAATTTATTAAACACTTTAAATAAAATATCATATTTTTATCCCTCGTCAGGGTTAAAAGATAATAATGATAAACAGCTGTATTAACTAAAAGAAGACACAGAAATAATTCTACATGCTACAGTAGATGCTGACACAAGTAGCGAATAAAAGCAAGTACAAGTAACAGAATGTAGCCGATATTTTCAACGAGCAGGCTTACACTTTCAGACGGTGGCTCCGCAGGCTCCCACAGAAAAGCTTCGGGCTTCTCAAAAGCCCTACCCAGTAACCAGATTCAGCGGTGATGATAATCCCGCTGTAGAGGGGACCTTCCCAATCCTCTCGTGTCAGGCTGTGGGTTTGCTGTTAATATGCTCCGTTTTCAGGTGTATTCAGAGGGACTGACTGGGTAAGGTCCATTGTGGATATAAATATAAATCCACAGTAAAGTCCGAGTAATAATATAATAAATCCAAGGGGGGGAAAAGGCACGATCTACAAAAGGAGGGAAAGAAAGACGACTTGTTCTTAAAGTCTGTATGGACGAATTTATTATCGTGAATAATACGAGAGGTGCTAATGGCACAGGTAGCGCACACAGAGACTGCGAGACATATCAAAATTACTCAGGAACCAATACATTCTCTCAACTCTGCCTTTCACCTTAAATTCAGCCTCGATAATAAATATTTATTTTTATGGAATATTTTTTTTTATTTTTATTTACAACTAACTGTGTCCTCATAAGCTCCAAACCGTCGTGAAAATCTTTTAAGATAACTTTTGAGAAAAAAAAGATTCAATTCAAAGTTATGGGTAAAACTAAATTTAGATCAGGGGCGACTTGATATCCATACGCAAAAAGATAGGCCTTTTATTCTCTTCAACCAGAAAGGAAAAAGCCCTCGGCTGGTGGATGAAAGGATGCTCTCACCTCAGCCTTCCTTTGGGTTTTCCGAGCCATCCTATGTGGTTAATCTCAGACCACTTGCAGACTGGAACCTCTTGTGCTCCAGGGAACAGAAAGCGGTACTGGAAACCTTAAGGCACAAGAGTTCGCTGAACACCACTAATTCATAGGTGCGAAGACGTGAGGCCGGGGCGCAAAAATATTCCATTTCTGTAAAAAAAAAAAAAAAGCCTGTAAACAGGACGTAAGGGAAATATAAACATAATCCAGATAATTTATGGGCTGTAGAAAAACAAGCCAGGAGACCACGGGGAGGAACTTTTCCTAACCACTTTTCCAATCAGTTTGTTTTAGTCCTCTTGAGAAGAGGAGACAAATTGTATTAAATGAGATATAAAAGAAATAAAAAAAAAGAGAGAGAAGAGGGAGATGTGGATAAATAGAAGGTTACTGGGCCACTCGGACCAAAGTCTTAGAGATCTTTCCATCTTTTGCCCACAGTCCCACCTAGAACTACGTATAGATGTGTATCTTCCATGGGAATCCCAGTGTCTTGCCTGCATGGGAAATAAATAGCCCTTCCCCTACGGGGAAATCTCAACAAAGCCCAAAAACCAGGATATAGAAACAAATATTATAGAGCAACATCTTGAATAATGTCTGAAATCTGCTGACGGATCCTGTAAATTAATCAGTTATTTATCTATCAGTTTAGATTCCTCTCTCTCTCTCTATATATATATATATTTATGGGGGCACAGAATCAGCTAGCTACGGCTAGGATTTAAACCTGCATAAAAATGAATACTATATAAAGTTACTCACCCTAGTCAGCCATACCGCTTATTCACACTTTCTGAAATTTCTACTGTTTTTTAATATTAACCTGAATCTTGTGTTAACTCTTCCTTCTTTTTATTCCATGCATACGGAAGTAAGCTTAGATATTTTTTATCGGGAGACACATAATATTTACATGCTGCCCTGCAGAATGTATAGTTCATATGTGCTCAAAGGGAAATTAATTAAACATGGTAGCTCCTTTAGGATCCTCTCCTTGATTAACTAATTTGCTCCATCTGGACCCATTTGCATTCTGCAGGGGAGCAGGTAAAGGTTTTTTTGTGTCCAGCAAAACTCTAGCTGTACAATAACCTGCAGATGTCTGCTCTGTACAGGTTCCTGTGTAATATATGTATGCACACATTGCAAGTATAGTTATCATTCACCTGGTATTATTATATGTCTGCTCTGTACAGGCTCCTGTGTAATATATGTATGCACACATTGCAAGTATAGTTATCATTCACCTGGTATTATTATATGTCTGCTCTGTACAGGCTCCTGTGTAATATATGTATGCACACACATTGCAAGTATAGTTATCATTCACCTGGTATTATTATATGTGTGCTATGTACAGGTTCCTGTGTAATATATGTATGCACACATTGCAAGTATAGTTATCATTTACCTGGTATTATTATATGTCTGCTATGTACAGGTTCCTGTGTAATATATGTATGCACACAGTGCATGTATAGTTATCATTCACCTGGTATTATTATATGTGTGCTCTGTACAGGCTCCTGTGTAATATATGTATGCACACATTGCAAGTATAGTTATCATTCACCTGGCATTATAGGTGTGCTATGTACAGACTCCTGTGTAATATATGTATGCACACATTGCAAGTACAGTTATCATTCACCTGGTATTATTATATGTCTGCTCTGTACAGGCTCCTGTGTAATATATGTATGCACACATAGCAAGTATAGTTATCATTCACCTGGTATTATTATATGTGTGCTCTGTACAGACTCCTGTGTAATATATGTATGCACACATTGCAAGTATAGTTACCATTCACCTGGTATTATTATATGTGTGCTCTGTACAGTCTTCTGTGTACTATATGAATTAGCACATTATAAGTATAATTGTAATTCATCTGGGATTATTATATGTGTGCTCTGTACAGGCTCCTGTGTAATATATATATATATATGCACACATTGCAAGTATAGTTATCATTCACCTGGTATTATTATATGTCTGCTCTGTACAGGCTCCTGTGTACGTGTCGTGCAGACATCCCCCAGCTGCCCGATTCTCCCTGGTGCCTAGTGGGGCAGCAGAGGATGTCTGCGCGATGAACACAGACCTCCCCTGCTGCCGCCCGGCACGCTCGCCGGGACTTCTGTGACGAAAGCGGAAGTATCCGGCTTCTTCACAGAAGCCCCGGCGGTCGTGCCGGGCGGAAGCAGGGGAGTCTGCGCTCGTTGCGCAGACTTCCCCTGCTGCTAGAGAGGGGGATCCAGGTCCCCTGCAGCTCTGCTGGGGACCTGGATCCATGTCTTATAATCTGACCTCAATTTGAGGTCAGATTATAAGAGACCTCGATTATAAGACGAGGGGGATTTTTCAGAGCATTTGCTCTGAAAAAAACCTCGTCTTATAATCGAGCAAATACGGTATATGTGTGCTCTATACAGACTCCTGTGTAATATATGTATGCACACATTGCAAGTATAGTTATCATTCCCCTGGTATTATATGTGTGCTCTCTACAGTCTGCTGTGTACTATATGAATTAGCACATTATAAGTATAGTTGTAAATCATCTGGGATTATTATATGTGTGCTCTGTACAGGGTCCTGTGTAATAACTATACTTCAATTTGTGCATATATATTTGTGTACTGCACATTCAGAGGATATAGGGAAATGATAGCCCCAAGAATCCGTATTAACCCCTTAAGGACAGAGCCTTTGAAACATTTTTGTCCTTTCTGGACAATGGCTATTTTAACATTTCTGTGCTGTTTGTGTTTAGCAGTAATTTTCTTCTTCGTCATTTGCTGTACCCACACATATTATATATTGTTTTTATCGGGACAAAAAGGGCTTTCTATGGATGCCATATTTTTGATCATATCTTATCATATTATTAAAAAAAAATAATAAAATATGGTAAAAAAAAAAAAAATACACAAATTTCTTTGTTTTTATTTGAAACAACTTCTCCTCATCGACAATAGCGAACGAAAAAACATGCTAAATAGATTCTACTATTTCTCCTGAGTACAGGGATACCACCCATGCATAGGTTTGTTGGGTTGTTTGGGGGCTAAAATGCCAAATTTGTGAGGTGCAGTTTTTTGTTTTCCAACTTGAAATTTTTACATGCAGACAGCCTGCACCCATGTCCCATTTGGGACATATTTGAAACCAGCCAGTGTATTTTACCCCATCAACCCATATATTTTTTAAAAGTAGACACCCTAGGCTATCTCAAATGGTGGTATTTTAACACTTTCCATGCACTATTTCTACCACCAGCCTTTGTCAAAGTTTGTGGTAGTAATTTTTTTGTGTTTTTTTTTCACAAACCTTGTACTTCAGACATAAATTTACAGATTTTGGTATGTGTCACTGCCAAATAACACCCCAATAAGTGTTCAGAAACATCTCTTGAGTACAGGGATACCCCCCATGCATAGGTTTGTTGGATTGTTTGGGGGGTAAAAGGCCAAATTTGGGAGGTGAAGTTTTTGGTTTTCCAATTTGAAATTTTGACATGCAGACAGCCTGCACCCATGTCCCATTTGGGACATATTTGAAACCAGCCAGTGTATTTTACCACATCAACCCATATATTTTTTTAAAGTAGACACCCTAGGCTATCTCAAATGGTGGTATTTTTACACTTTCCATGCACTAATTCTACCACCAGCCTTTGTCAAAGTTTGTGGTAGTCATTTTTTTGTGTTTTTTTTTCACAAACCTTGTACTTCAGACATGAATTTACAGATTTTGGTATGTGTCACTGCCAAATAACACCCCAATAAGTGTTCAGCAACATCTCTTGAGTACAGGGATACCACCCATGCATAGGTTTGTTGGGTTGTTTGGGGGCTAAAAGGGCCACATTGTGAAGGTGCGCATTTTCAACTTGGAATATTGACGTGTAGCCAGCCTGAGCCCATCTTTCATTTGGGACTTTTTTTTAAAGTAGGACAGTGTATTTTACCCCAAAAAGTATATATTTTGTAAAAGTAGACACCCTAGGCTATTTTAAATGGTGTTATTTTAACACTTTCCATGCACCAATTCTACCACCAGCCTTTGTCAAAGTTTGTGGTAGTCATTTTATTGTGTATTTTTTCCCACATACATTGTACTTTAGACACAAATTCACATATTTCGGTATGTGTCACTGACAAACAATACCACAATATATGTTCAGCAACATCTCCCGAGCACAGGGATACCACCCATGCATAGCTTTGTCAGCTTTGTTGGGTGTTGAAAGGCTACATTTGAGAGGTGCGCTTTTTGATTTTCAAACTTGGAATTTGAACATGTAGAGCAAGGAAGGGGTTAATAGCTCTTATAAGAGCCTTTGTAGTACTGTACAAAAAAATTAACCCCTAAAAATGCACAGACAAGAAAAAAATTTCTGCTGTGCAGTGATCAGTGGCAGGGAAGGGGTTAATACACTACACTATACAAAGGGTATGGCTTTTATAAAAGCCCTTGGGACTCACAATTTTTTTAACATTTTATTTAATTTATTACAATTAAAAAATTATGTTATACAGATCTGTCTCTTTCCCTCACTAAAACTCAAGTGAGGAGAGGGAGGCAGATCCATATGGGTCAGAACAATATTTACCAATATTGATCGAACCAGACGAATGGTGATGCTCATCTGAGAAATCACCAAACCACCTTTGCCACTGATCGGCTGTTACTGATCGCTATACACGTGTTCAGACAGCTTCAAAAGGAATACACGTAATCCCCTAGTGGGTATAATTAACCCCTAGCGAGTCTGACAAAAAAAATGCTGATAGCAAAAAAAAAATCCTTCTGCGACTAGATTGCTCCATATGCGCTGCTTAGGCAGTGACCATATGCACTGCTTAGGCAGTGACCATATGTGCTGCTTAGGAAGTGATATACGGCAAGGAAGGGGTTAATAGCTCTTATTTAAAAAAAAAATTACGTTAAACGTAGTCCCCTAGCGGGTATAATTAACACGTGACGGGTGTAATAAAAAAGTTTTAAAAAAATTAAAAATGCTTCTGCAGCAAGATTGCTGCATTTGCGTCAGATCTCTGCTTAGGCAGTGATCTACAGCAAGAAAGGGGTTAATCTCTCTTAAAAGAGCTTTTTTTTATACTGTAATGAATTACAGTAAAAAAAATTAACCCCTAAAAAATGCACAGACAGCAAAAAATGTGCTGCTGTGTATGATCACTGCGTACACAGCGATCAATGGCAGGGAAGGGGTTAAATGGCTTTTATAAAAGCCCTTGGTGTTTAAAATTTTATTAAATATTTGTTTTATTATTTTATTTTATTTTTTTACTTTATCTGATCTGTCTCTCTCCCTTACTATAACTAGTAAGGTGAGGGAGGCAGATCAATACTTGTCAAAGGCAATATTTGCTAATATTGCCTTTGACAGTATGATAAGTGCTCATCAGAGCACTTATCATACATGCCTGCACACAGATCACATAGATCTGTTGTGCCGGCATCGATTGGCTCCCCCTAGAGCATCGGAAGTGAAATACTTTCACTTCCGATGCTCTTGCCATTAGAAGGGAAGCGCTGCCTGTATAGGCAGCGTTCCCTTCTACTGAGCCGATGGGGTCGCTCAGGAGAGCGACCACCATCGGCTCTGGGGAGCATCAAGGTGTTACTAAGTGCCTCGCTAGCGAGGCACTTTAGAAACACCGCAGATGCTTAGAAAGCGAACGATCGTTCGCTTTCTAAGCACATGTGTGCAGTGGGCGCAGCCATTTTTAAATGGCTGCTACGATCACTCCGTGGAGTGATCGTAGCGCGCCCCTGCACTTTTGGGGGGTGTTGCACAATGCCTCTACCTAGAGGCATTGTAGCAACACCGTTAGAGTAAAGAAAGCGACCGCTGGTCGCTTTCTTTACTCAGTTTAGTGCATGACGTGCCAGGCACGTCAGCTGTCGGCAAGTCCTCGATTTGCCGTGACGTGCCTGGCACGTCATCTGTCGTTAAGGGGTTAACCTTGGTAAGTCAGTTGAGGTGTGCCGAAACTGACGTGAGGTTAGGCCTGTAAAGAGGGCAAAAATGATTAGAATCGTTTCCACAGAAAACATGAGTTTATTCCAGTACAAACATCATTTGGACATGTCATGGAAAGCCATACGTATTTCTTTCTCTGGGTCCAGAATGTACCTATTGTATGCCGCCGACTTCCATCTACCCATGTTTTTAATGATATGTGTAGGAACTTTATTACTTGAGGCCGCTGAAGCTGCCCCAATGCGGAAAGAATGACCAGTGAATGCTTGAGGGTTATGTCTTACTTCCGGAAACGTCGACGACAGGTAAGAAAGACAGGGCTGTATTTATGTGATCCTGAATGTCCCTCCCACAACTCCAGGCCAAGCCTTCTATATATCATTCACCTGGTATTATTATATGTGTGCTCTGTACAGGCTCCTGTGTAATATGTGTATGCACACATTGCAAGTATATTTATCATTCACCTGGTATTATATGTGTGCTCTGTACAGACTTGTGTAATATATGTATATACACTTGGGTGACAAAACACATTTTCTCCTAATTTAGAAATTTGCTTGCAATATTGCTAATACAATCATTTTTTTCAATCATCATTTTTGAAAGACCACAACAAAGCTAGGCATTTTAAATACATATAAATTACTTTATTGAGCCCTCTCTGCTTCTATAGGACTATCTTGGGTCAGATCTTCCTTCATTTGCCCCACGATTCTAAACAACATGTCTGCCCCTGATAGAGCTATACAGAGCAAAGAGGGCTCAATAAGATGCTTTATTTATATTATTTCATTAATGCCTTTCTAGTTAAAATGCCTATGCTTGATGCAATCTTTCAATTAAACAACATTTTTTTTTGTGCAGACAGTTGTCCTTTCAATGTATCACTCTGAAAGTCCATACGTCTTTTTTTTTCTTCTTCAATTGCTACAGTTGTTTGACAGTTACTACTAATATCCCATTTGTCCTCAGTGATGGCAGACTGGCCTGTGGAGAGCCTACATCAGTGACAATAACAAGGACACTCCAGGCAGACAACATTGTAACTGCTGGGGGAAAAGCTGCTGCACCTAGAAATTGCTGTTCTAGGTGGAATAATATTTGAATAAGGCATGTCTGGTGTCAGGGAGTGCCTTGGGTTGGGTTATTGGGATCCATGCTCCACAAACAAAACAATGCTACTTAAAATAACTAGGGTCCCTTTAAACGTGGGAAGTTATAAGCTTGCATGTGGAAGTTTCATTTCCTCCATGGCCGAGAAGGGTTCCATTATTTGGGACAACGTCGGAGTGTTAACAGGCAATACGCGGTGGATACATTGTTTCTTTGGCTCATTGTAAACGTTGTCGGTTAGCGTGTAAGGAGTTCCTATGCATACAGAGATAGTCAGGAAGCCTTAGGCATGAATTTAAATGTTTAAAAAAGTTTTACTCGTTTCCACAGAGGCTGTTGCGAGAGTTGACCGTAGAAATTCTGATAAAGCACAAAGAACTCAAGTATGGGTGGCAGGCGTTTCACTAAACTGGCCTTGCACCTATTAGACGGACTCAAAGGGGAGTTATTTATAAAGAGTCTAGAGCCTGAAAGTATAGCAATAACATCCCACTGGTTTCCATGGGGGGCTGGCACAATTAGGACCCTAAAATTACAATTTATATGTAGGGCTCAGCAGGGATTATTTAACAAAAAACAAATCTAGGGCAAAGAGTTTTGTAATCTGCAGGAATACTCCTTTGGTTGGTTCCACTATTAGACAACTAGAAAGAACCTCCATATTGTCCAATATCAGCGGTTTGTCGCTTCTCCACAAAACCAATTTGTTCTCCTTGTGTGTCTAAGAGAGCCACTGGCTGATTCAAACAATTATTTGTGCCCTAAACCGTTGTTAAAGTAAGGCTGAAAGATGGATCATTAAACACAGTCCGTGCAGAGGAATTCCCGATCGAGTTTGGACAGCCTCATCTTTTTCCTATAGATTTGTAAATAAGTATATAGCATGTATTTCTATGGGAATATCTTCTGCATGCTATACATTATCTTCAATATTAAGTTGGACAGTGCTGGCTCCTGGATAACAAATCACTTATCCAGACCTGCCTGACTAATCGTTTCTCGGCCCCCTCAATCATGTGCTTACTTTCTCCGATTCCATTCATTTTGTTTCTGGATGTGTTTTATCCATTTCTATAAACTTGTCATATGTAAATCCCACTGCTCTTTAATACTGATCAGGTCTTTACTCTCCCAGGCACCTCTCTGGCACCAAAGGTATTAAAACCTTGGTTTAAAATACACATTTTTCAAAGAGGATCTCTATCTGATCGAGTAGATTCAGAGAGAATCCAGATAGCTCACACCTCCCTTGGTAAACCATTAATCTAATGCATAGTTATGGAATTACATGGTACAGATAAACATTTAAATGCTATAATCTTGTACAGATCAAATAGGAATATTCTGAAGGAGTAAATGCAAGTTATTTATATATATTTCCCTTCCATTTAATAGGTGAAGCACTATAGGAAGCCCAGGGGATCATTGAGACCCCCTCTCTTATTGCATGTCTTATTACCATAACAGACCCCCTCTCTTATTGCATGTCTTATTACCATAACTGTAGATTATCTGCTCAATATAAATGAAATCATGCTGTATTTTTGACGGAGATCTTTGGCTGAGGGAGACTCAGATTTACCGTGTATAGTCACAGTTGTATCTACACAAGTTACTAAACCCAGTACCATGAGGTTGGTCTAGCACAGTTAAGTTATGTAGCCTTGCCACCTTTAACATGCCTACCCAAGTGCCATAGCCTACCTTTCAAAAAAGGTATGCTATCTAGTAAGCATGAGGACAGGAAGTAGGAAAATAGGTGTTAAGGATAGGGCTTTGTAGGGATGTCATCTAGTTTTGGGAAAGGTGCAACCCCTGTCCCATTAATGCAGACAGAGAATCTCCAAGAGGAAACCTTTAATTGGGAGGTGGGTTTTTTGTACCCTAAACAACTGTTTTCACTATAAGCCATAGTTATTGGTACATGGGATTAAATATTGTATATTCTTCCTAAGTAGGAGCTGGAATAATGGCAGATGTAGGAAGTTGCAGAGCAATAGTCCATCATCCACTAGATCAGGAGATGAAGGGAGGGTACTAGATTCAGACATTTCCCAGAATGTATATTTAAAGGAAGTCTAGTATAAAAAAAAAAAAAAAGGATCTTTCCACTTCAAACCTCAATTACAAAACAGGATACAGTATGCATCTGTTTGAAAAATCAAAGTAACATACAGTCACACATGAATCAATCGGAGAGTGGGTCACTTGAGTGATACAATGTGTTTTTTTTTTCTTCTATACATAGAGCTGTAACGAGTCAGTCAGGAAAATGGAACTTAACTAATGTTTAAATAACGTTCTAGTTCATTTGTGACACAAAAAAAAAAAGAAAATAATTTGCTAATTGGTGGCAGAAGCAACAACCGAAACAGGAAATGGCTGTGAACTAGTCCAGGTTGGCAAGATATAGGGTTCTCTCCATGTATAGTTAATAAATTAAAGAAAGGACACGATTCTAACGTGGAGCAGTCATCGCGAATATTAATAGAATGTTCTAAAACTATCCCAAAATAACCTCTTATCTATAACTCCGTGTAATGTTGAAAAGGACCATTGGACCCAACAGTTTAAAAAAAAAAAAAATAATTTTCAATAATACAGATGTAGTTCTTCACTTTATCATTAATTCTTCCTTTCTTTCTAAGACCCCCCCCCCCCCCCCCCAATGATGTGGCATAGATGTGTTTGCTTTTGCTACAGTAACAGTCCTGCCTCCTCCTCCAAGCCCCTCCTTACTGAGATGATTATAAAAGTTTTTAAAAAAGTAAATTTCCCATAAAAGTAGACAAATATACAACATTAAAGGAAATAAGTCAAAGGGAATTATTTTTTTAAAAGATGAACTAAACCCTTAAAATATACTGTGACGGATCAACCTAGAGGTTTCACTGAAATGTGAAGGAGCGTCAGACTGAGGTGGTATTCTGTCTGATTAGTAGTTGCTTGGATTGGTTATTAGCATCTATTAGTGCTCAATAAGCATGTTAGCATTTTATAATGTGCATTCCTTTCATACCTTACATGTATTTATAGGTTATTACCAATCCCGCTCTATGTAAGAATCGCTTTGCACTGTCTACCATATCAAAACTAATGAACTTAGAGGTTATTATTGGCCATTTGATCAGCTCTTAAGAATAAAAGTTGATCGAGTTCCCCCAGCCTGGAATCAAACCTGCAAAGCTGAGCTTTAAAGAGACACTGCAGTCGGATAACTTAACAAAGTAAGCAGTCACCACCTTTCCGGGTGAAATATAACAACAGACCCAGACATTTCACTATATTGTTTTATTGACATTGATCTAAACCTCTTAAGACAGCAGGCACGTTGGCTTCAATGTTTGGCATGGGACAATAAAACGAATTGCACTTGACCATTAGTTATGTCGCTACATGGCACGGCCCCATTAGTGGGCCTTCTAGATGTACTGTTTAGTGTCAAGCTTGGATTTTGGTTTCCATAAGAGACATTCAAATAAAACAGTTAGAAAGTGATACACACTTTACTACAGTACAAAAGTGCTATTTTGTTTATTTCACACATAGTTTTGTATCATCCAGATCACTTTGCCGAGACACTGTGTGGGTTTTTGAGAAGCAAAATATTTTCTGAATTCTGGAGAAAGGAAACAAAAAAGACTTTGCAACTCTTGGGGGGGAAAAAAAGAAGCGGATGAGACGGCGGCTTAGAGTTGGTCACTTTCTTCTATGTCGTGTAGGCGGTGCATACATTTAGTCATGTTTGGGCGAACGGAATGAAGAGTTTGGAAAATGATCCTTGCCGTAGGTCAAAAGCAGACCTTATCGGTCTAAACAGATTTCAGTAGACTGCTACACAGCATTGATGGCTGCCATAACATATTGGCTATAAATAAGATTTACATAAACGGCACAAAGTTAATCTTTTAACAATAAAGTTGGCATCTTGGAATTACATGGGAAACCGTCAAATGCATTTTTAGAAAAACAAAACAAAAAGGCCTTCTGGCTGGTCCACAGGTGTGTGCAGAACAGTATTTTGTTATAGATGCACTAATGGTGTTCCATAATGCGACAAGGTGAATGCAAAGGTGCATGTGCATTCAATGTCATTGTATCGTAGAACTCAGATATACTCGCTCATAGATAGTCTTAAGATGTGCTACAATTGTGTGAAGCTAATGGTTCCAGTTCGTAGTGCTCATGTTCAACTTCTGTTTTCGTGCCCCTTGCGTCCAGCTGGTATTTATTAGAGAGAGTCAACTTGTTCTGGCCTCTTTCTGTGGTGGGTGAAGATAAGGCTTGAGAAAAGGCTTTGAACTGTAGTTTTTTTGGCAGAGGTATCTGACCGCATGTTCCTTGGGGGCCGAGACATCGGCACATGCACTGAAAAAAGAAGGTTGCGAAGGCCCAGCTGATGCACATAATCAACATCATGAACGTCCCGAGCTGCGTGTACGCTAGAACCGTAGATGGCATCATCATTGCCCCGGCCACAAAGGTGGTCAATGCGGCCATTGCGATGGCAGAACCCATGCGACTTAGAGAAAAGACAACTTTCCCTTCTCGGTCTGGATCTGGCGCGAGACGATAGGCGACACCGTAGTGTACAGCAAAGTCCACAGATAAGCCGACAGCGACAGATATAGTGACGGATTCCAGAACATTAAGTTCCCAGCCGAGAAGGACGAGAGAACCAACAGTAACAAATATGGTGCCAGCTATAGAAACAATGGCATAAAGACTTATAATTATGTTCCAGGTTGTGAGGAGCATCACGCTAAATGCAACAGTCACCGACAATCCCATGGCGATCAGCGTTCCATCAGACAGGCTGTCCTGCAGGTCATAGAATTCCAAGTTGCTTACAAACCAACCGTTACTGAGGCCCTCAGGAGCAAACTGAAGCTCGTTCTCAATCCATGCATCAACCTCTTTATAGAACTGGTGCATCTTTTCATAGGCAAGTGTAAAAAGGTAAGTACTTTGGAATTCTAGAACCACAGCACGGATGGTGTCATTGATGTCGAACCTTGGACCTGGGGTTTTGCTGTCCAAATGATAACCTGTGCTTCTCTCAAGCTCCATGATAGCTCTCTTAATGCACAGCTCAAAAACCTCTTGCTTATACGGGAAGCCAGACTGGCTGCAACAGGGGTAAATGGCCGGTTCATCGCAGTCTTGATTTTCCATCCACTGTTTAAACGTCTCAATGAAACAGCTGGTGAAATCCTGGTCGTCTGTTTGATAGAAAAAGGTTTGGTTCTTCAACTTTTGGCAAAAATGCAATATCCATCGTTGGGACGCTGGACTTGCGATGTTAAAGCTACTGTCCAACTTGAGTTTGCCTTTGCTTTTCGGATTAAGCGGATCCCCGTTGTCTTCGGGAGACACACCCCAAATGATCGTTATAGGCATGTGAAGTTCTTCGCCATGGTGTACCCGTTCGAACATGAAAATCTTTTTGTATTCTGCATCGTAGCGTTCAAAGGGGTGAGACGACCGGAACACCTGAAATTCGGACAACTCTAGCGAAGGGAGTTTCATCTTTGGATTAATGCACACAATATACGCTCCACCAACTGTTATGGCGAGGAACCAGAAGACCCAGACATATCGAAACTTTATAACAATGCACGGTAATACCTTCTCAAAAAATATCCTCGATGCTTCAGAAATTGCAAAGAGAAGCTTGTTTACCTTCTGGCACAATACATTCCAGCAGTTCGTCTTACTGTACTGGTGCTGTGGAGTGTTCTTGAAGCAAGTGAATATATTTTGAAGGTACCGCTCATGTAGAACAACCACCGCCGGCAGCCATGTTACCATTAATACATAATTTACCAAGATGGCAGTGCCAGCGTACACACCAAAACACCTAATCGCAGTGATATTACTAACATAATTTGCATAAAAGGCAGCCGCGGTGGTGAAGCTGGTGACAAACATAGAGAGAGCAGCATGTTGCAGAGTGATGCTGACCGTTTCAGACATCTCTGCGTGAGGTTTATCAAACTTTGTGTAGTTCCACACGTCGCACAACACAAAGGCGTCGTCCGCTCCAATTCCAACGAGAATTATTAGTGCAGTGAGGTTCATGAAGGGGAAAAATTCAAAGTTAAATACTACACGATAGAGAAAATAAGATACAATCAACGAACTGATTATGGCAAACATGGTCATAAGCGTTATGAACACTGACCTAGTGTATACACACATGACCAACAGAACAATTACAATGGCGATTGCCGGATACACGGTATCCATTAAGAGATAGTCTTGAAATAAACTATGTTTGATTCCAAACTCTATTCCCGTGATGGTGGTTACACCATCAGAACAGTTCCAGTTCTCAAAATTGTCAAGATAAAGGTTCATCATGGATTCTCCTTTTTCTGTTGGGGAGAAAAGCATACTATGCCTTAGAACTGGCACTCCATAATCAGTCTTTGGGCTTAAGAAATCTTTATCTACCAAGTAGTGAAGGATCTGGTAGACTGCGTTGTACTTGGTACATTTGCGAGGCACGTTTGTACACTTGAGCTGGTCTTTCCTCTTGGCGGCCATATCCCAGCAGTCTGGTCCCAAAGTTCCATTGTGATAATATCTTGCACATGTTCGAAGTAGTTTCTGAGTGTGAGAAACATCCCGTTCTACAATCTTCTGACACGATGATCTGTTATTGAGAATGGCGATGTAATTCCCCAGTGTCCAACTAGGGCAGCAGGAATCAGCAGTGGCCCTCTGGCACAGGTCAGCAAACTGTGGGTGCGATCGAATCTACAAGATATAAAGAGACAACATTTAGACATCAAGAAAAATATACATTTTTAAAAATCATTGATAGGCAAAAGAAAAAAAAAAGGGGGGGGGGGTGGGGTTTGAGAATATTTAGGGAATGTTGAAATTCAAAATTTCCTGTTTTAGTTACCATTTTCAATTTGCTTGCATGAAACATGTTTCCTGTGTGATATAGATCTACACAACACACACACAAGAGATAACATAGAAAAAAATACATCAGCCAAATGCTGAATATCGATAAACTAACTTCTACATCAGACCGAAACAGACAAATGCTTAAAACAGTAGTTTTAAGTAGTATATTTTGAACTCCTGTGCGCCGCATGATGCTCTTTTTGTAGCCGCGAAAGGATGTTACATATCTTTTGATCAGCACATCATTCAAATTCCAGTTTTAATAAAGCATAATTGGTCTTTTCTCTCGTTAAAAGTGTATAATTACATTTAAATGGACTGTTTAAATTAAACGTTTTGTAGTTACCTAAGAATTTAGGGCGCTAACCTGACACTCACTGTCCAAAGCAGGAGACTTCCCAAAGCATAGCAGGTCAGCTATCCCCATTGGTAAGGAGATATCAGCTAACAGGCAGGCCCACGAGTGTTTGAAATATGTCAGGAGGAGTGTCTGGTCATTGTAGACAGACTGCATTATACAGACGCAGGACTTGTCTCCTTAAGCAATAATAATTAACAAGTCACAAGAATATTGTGTTAACCAGCATCATCTCCCAAACTGCAGACATTCTTGTGGAGTTTGAAGTAAACATGCGGATTATTAAATTGAAACAGTCTGACCTCACAACCCTCGGCCGCAATGTAGTGTGTATGAACAGGGACATAAGCAATGTCACACTTTGTTAGTGTCAATAGTGACAGGAAACGGTCTGGGCTATTTTTGGTGAGCACAGGTAACAGCATAAATCTCTTTGGACGTCAGCAGTGATGCAGTCACTAATACAAACAGTGTGTTCACTGTGCGGAATTCAGCAACACCGGTCGAGATACAGCAATCTAGTGTTTTACTGTGGGACATTTGCTCCTGGTGTGAACTAGTGATTTTATCTTTAGCATGAGTGTGTTGGCCTACTCACACTAGATCCATTTCTATGCAGTCATGTGATTAGCACACACAGTCTATGTCCAGTGAATTTATATAGAGGTTCGTAACATACCCCACATGTGGCAAGGAAACGTTCAAATAAATGATCTATAGAAAAGTATTAATATACAGGAAAGCAGGGCTTGACAAATCCCGGGGAGCCAGGAGTCTTAAATTCCGTAATACAGGATGGTAACGTTTTTGATTGTTTTACACAGTGCCATTAACCCTGACTGCAGAAAATAATTGGGCTAGCTCCTGAATTGGTATCGATGGCTCCTAAAATCTATGTCAAGCCACGCAGGTAAGGAGTATGTACAGAAAATCACAAACATATTGCCATTAAGACTACTGATCCACACATAGTAGTTATTCTAAACACAAGTTGTGTTTAAATAAAGGATTGCATTCTATATAGAAATGCTTTACAAATAAAGTACCTTATTGAGCAGTTTTTACACCATATAGCTCCACCAGGAGGCAGACATTTTGTTTAGAATCTTTGGTCAGATGGGTCAGATCTTTCTTCATCTGAACCAAGGTGAGTGAAGATCTGACCCAAGATTCTAAACAAGATGTCTGCCTCCTGAGAGAACTATATGGAGTAAAGATTCTAACCAACATGTCTGCCCCCTGAGAGAACTATATGGAGTAAAGATTCTAACCAACATGTCTGCCCCCTGAGAGAACGATATGGAGTAAAGATTCTAACCAACATGTCTGCCCCCTGAGAGAACTATATGGAGTAAAGATTCTAACCAACATGTCTGCCCCCTGAGAGAACGGTATGGAGTAAAGATTCTAACCAACATGTCTGCCCCCTGAGAGAACGGTATGGAGTAAAGATTCTAACCAACATGTCCGCCCCCTGAGAGAACGGTATGGAGTAAAAAAGGCTTAATAAGCAACTTTATTTGTATTCTTTGATTAAAGATTTTCTTTATAAATCATTTACACTTGATACAATCTTTCAATTAAACATAAGTACATTTTTTGCTACAGTTTTCCTTTAAGGACATTTTTTTAGAAAATTTAATTTTCCCAACAAAACCTCATCTGTTGTCAAGGCCATTTCTTTAAATTTTAGTCTTCATTACTAGGCACCAATTATATTTCGCTAGACTCTAAGCACACGTGGGCACACAACAAGCCCATAAGGTTTAAAGCCTGCAGTTTCCACCACTGATCCCTTGCCAAAATGTATTTAGTCCAAAAGTCTCAGAGGCATCCTCTGGGAATTCTAATAAGAGCAGTTATTTGCCTCTTAAACCTAATCAGCTCAGAGCCCAGTGTGAAATTAGGAAATGGCCCATTGGCCCAGCATGGCTTCCTCTAGAAATGGAATTAAAATGCTTGATGTTTCACAATTTTCATTAGAAAAACAGAGGTTGTGGGGTTCTTAAAGAGACAGGCAGCCACTGCACACATGTGATGTAATGTTTACAATGGGGCAACAATCATGGTCGCTACTTCTACTGGAGGGAGAAAGACAGACCTGTCCTGCTGAAATGTCCTGCAGGGACAGGCAGCTTGGGGGGTGCAAAGCTGGCAGGGACAGGAAACATGGGGGCGCAAAGCTGGCAGGGACAGGATTGCTTGGGGACGCAAAACTGGCAGGGACAGGATTGCTTGGGGACGCAAAACTGGCAATTTGGAAAAACTCTCCAAACTTGGTTCACAGACAGAGCTCCCCGTGACTGGGTATATACACCGCTGGTTGTGCTGAGCTTTGGTTACTATGAAACGCACCACTGAAAGAGCTATAATTCGAACCTTCCTCTGTGCCGGATCTTGCAGAATGTTTGATGTTGTTATGAGGAATTGGGAATGCAAAAGTGAGAGGGAGCTGTCTGTCCAAGTATTGCAAGTTTGTTGCATATTGCTTTTCAAATGTAACACAAAATGCAAGAAAAAGTTTTGGTATTTTCTGTTACTTTAGGTCTTAAAAATCATTATTTTTGCATGTTTTAATTTTGCTTTGCCCTTTTTAATTGTGCCGTTTTCATAGCTTCACATGCAGTATACAGAAATACAAACGTTACAAAATAGAAAAAGACTTTGATAAGGCAGAGAGAAAGCATTCAGCTGAGCAAGTTTCTCCCCCAAAAACCAGAGGCACAGCTATATTTCATTCACACAGATCGAGAAGAGATTGTGTGCACTGCTTGAATGCTTCGCTTGCTTAGGCCATTATATCTTCTATAAACAGATTATAATTCAACAGCCCTCTTTAATGAGACTATTTTTATTGCTCTATGTGAACCATAGCAAAAAGGCCTGAACAGTTTGTATTTCATGTTTAATTGCCTGTGTGTCCTTCAGTAATCTTTAGACATCTGAATTTCATTAGTGAGCATAACACACAGCTACTAATAAGGTATAGCTTGAGGCGAAACCTAAACGGACTGTAAGTCATCCTCACAGGGGAGATCAAACAAGGCTTCTTCCACTAGCGGCATAATAAAAACTATTTCATTCAGATTTAATTCCATATAAATACTATATAATACTACAATAAAGTCAACCTCTTCAGGAACTGATTATTCGTTATTTTAACAAAAACAAGAGTAGAAGCGGCATCCTAAGCTGGCAGGAGTGGCACTCTAGACTGGCAGTCGGGTGGGTGCTACAGAGAAGAACAGAGACTAGACACAAGCAACAAGACCGGATATGTGTAGGAGATAATGACGTGAGTCGGGAGCTTTGCACTGAGGAACAGGTCAGTGTATTTTACCATTTTTCATTTCTTCCTAGCCGTCATCACCTAAACTTTATCTATACTGGCAAAATGAGCTATGCAATCCGAAATAAAAAAGACAAATATGTGTTTTAAGTGCGTCTGTGTTTTTTATCACAAGTATGGCGTAATATTCAAAGTGCACATTATCATGCCACATTTCTTATATCAGCAGAATTGCAGGCAAATGCAGAATATACTACAATTTATGGATAATTGTTATTTTCTATGTTTAAAGTATAAATGGTACTTATGTGACTGGGACCCTGTAAGAGTCTTACTTGCTGCACACATTACACTAGCTCCAGAGTTGCACAGCAGCACAGAAGCTGCTTGTACAGTCCGCAAATCAAAAGACCTGCTTCTATTGGATCCAAAAACAACTTATATTATCAAATTAGAAAGACTCTCTCTTGAAACCTAGTGCATTTATATCCATTTCCCCCCAGCCCATGCTTTCCAAACATAGCTTTCCTCTGATCAGAGCATTTAAGTGAGGATATGTGGTGAACCATCACACCGGTAGACACTGACTGTAAACACACAGGGCGCACAATACTTTAGGAAGTGTTTGATATCCTCTGAGAGATCCGGGGAATGTTGCATCGTAATGTAATGTTCTGGTCTGGAATCATAACTACTGCCATAGCTTCTAATCCCTCTCTTTACATGGACAAACCCCAAACATAGTGCAACATACAATATACACCTAAATCTAAACCTTAAATTCAATACTATAAATATTTTATTTCTAAATAAAAACAAATGACCCACAAAAAGCATGAGGCTGAATAGGGAACAATAATAAGAAGCAGTGTTTGTTTTTACTACTCTGGGGAGACTCAACACAAGGCAAACTGAAAGGGAAGATTCCAAAGAGGATCCTTTGGGCTAAATGCAAATAACCTCACAGCGTGAAGAGATCTATCCCTCTAACCCCAGGACGTTTAGCCGGGAGTGGTGTGAACATTATACATGCCCTAACATTTCCAAACTCCCACAGTTTGTCAGCAAGGCCTCATCTACTGCTTCTTCCCATGAGCTGAAGTTTGGGGATGTGAGGACATGCCCATCACCCACACTGCACAGCCATCACCCACACTGCACAGCCAGGGCGTGCCCCATCACCCACACTGCACAGCCAGGGCGTGCCCCATCACCCACACTGCACAGCCAGGGCGTGCCCCATCACCCACACTGCACAGCCAGGGCGTGCCCCATCACCCACACTGCACAGCCAGGGCGTGCCCCATCACCCACACTGCACAGCCACGGCGTGCCCCATCACCCACACTGCACAGCCACGGCGTGCCCCATCACCCACACTGCACAGCCACGGCGTGCCCCATCACTCACACTGCACAGCATGCCCCATCACCCACACTGCACAGCCAGGACGTGCCCCATCACCCACACTGCACAGCCAGGGCGTGCCCCATCACCCACACTGCACAGCCAGGGCGTGCCCCATCACCCACACTGCACAGCCAGGGCGTGCCCCATCACCCAAACGACACAGCCAGGGCGTGCCCCATCACCCAAACGAGGTTTCAGTCTTCAGACTGAGCGCTCGGAGTTCACACCCATGGGGAGTGTGCATGGCAGCACGGGAGGCTGTCTGTGTGGCTTGGCAGTGCACAGACACCATGCTGCCTGGTGGGCCAGCGCCTTTGCTGACAAGCTCTTATTTTAAAGGGGGCCACTGGGCACCCCCTGACGGTGGCCCTGCTTGTACATAATTTGGTGGCTGAGCTTCTCTACTGAACGGGTGGGAAATGGCCATTACAGCGCTAACATAGATTGAAAGCAGAACCATTCACAGGTTTAACTTGACCTGATGAATGTATAAAGGTCATTTCTGAGGCAAAGTCCGAAAAGTGACCAAACAGGAACATTCCATTGGCTTCCAAGGCGACTGGCGACTGCCCCCCTTATAACACTGCATTACAATAGATCCTAGTGCTAAGCCATAAACCCCACTATGACCACATTAAATGTAGGAGGAAAGAAAAAATGACAAAATTACAACACACGAAATTACAAAGAAACATGACACAAAATTCATTCAGCCGCAAACCTTTAAGAGGAAAAATGTACGGAATGTAAGCAAATATTGATTGTTTGTACTTACCCTTGTATTATCAATATTGCACATGGACTTGATTGCTGGCAAATTCCAGAGACTCTCCCCATCGACTGATGTAAAGACTACTCTGGAGTAATGATTACCTAGAGATGCAACAAGACAAAGGCATTAGAGTAATGATTACCAGGAGATGCAACAAGACAAAGGGATTAGTTAAGAATCTTTTACGCACAACATTGTAAGAAATGAGTCTCAGCTCACAAAGAGCCTATGTAAATCACTACACATGGGGGCAATCCTGGGGTCAGATTTTATAAAATGGGGGCTAAACGATCTTATTACTGTAATAACCTGTGGATTTGGATATAGTGCAGCATCTTGTGGATCTCACTGCGATCAGGATTATATTGCAATGTGATTCCATAGATCCCAACCACGGCCCTATAGTGGGGCTTAGGTGTTTATATCTCTAATTCTCTCTGCGAAATAAAAAGCCATTCAAATCTGACTGACCGCTAGCTTTAACGGTCGGAAAAATCTAGGTTTAATTGAAAGAGGTCATTAAGCAATGCTTAATGGGACTGTCTAGTGCCAAAAATGCATCTTCCAAATATTAATACATATTAATGTGCTTTCAAAGTACTTTACAATGTATGTTTTACATTTTGCATTGCTTAATGTAAAATACTTACAGCTAGAAGAAATTGTGAAAGTACAGCAGTTTGCAAGAAGCCAGGATTGCCCACACTAGTGGAGTAAAAGTAATTTCCTTTTTTTGGGAATAATTTCATTCAAATGAATGGAATTTCCTGTCTCTCTAATGATGTCATCAGACAATGTGTTGCACTGTTAAGAGATCATACTGTGTACAAAAGCAAGGTCACTTAGAGTCCACACAATATAATCGATTTGAGGACCAGAGAAAGTGACTAAAGGAAACAAAACTTTATATCCTCAGTGTCTATATAATCAGTGCTGCCGCACCTGCAGTAAACATGCAGGGTAATCATTGGGGAAGGGCTTGAGTCAAAGATTAAAAATGTGATTTATGCAGAATGCCTGCATCAAATCACACTGGAAAAAAGCCTGTGCATTATACAAGCAGTGATCTTCAACATGCACCAAAGTGAGTTTGGGGACTAGATTGTCCCTTTAAAAATAATACAAATAAAGTACCTTATTGAGCCCTAATTTGTGCCTGAATAGCTATATTAGGGGGCTAGCATCTTGGGTGAGATGAACGAAGATCTGACCCAAGATGTCCACCCCCTGAGCTATACAAGCAGTGAGGGCTTAGTAAAGTGCTTTATTTATATTCATTAAGGCATTTATTAAAGCATGCCTACACTTATTTTCTGCTGACAGTTGTCCTTTAATAAGCAGCGTCTGATAATACATTGGGAGACATACAGTAAAAGTGAACTGAATAAAATCAGGCCTTTAATAGCTGAATTAGAAAGCTATAAAGTTGGAGTTAATGCCTGATCTTGTCCAATCACTTTTGGTGAATAGCCTTCCTGCACATTCTATAAAAACATCAGTACAATGAAAGTCAGTTCATCGTTCTCTCTTGCTTGTTAAGCAGTGAAAAATCAGTAGTGACTCAAATAGTAATGTGTAGAAAATATATATATATATATATATTAAAGCCCAAGTGTTTCCAATCTTTGAACCCTGACTGCTTTGAAATCTATTTTCCAATAATTTACACCGATTAAATAATAGGATAAGATTGTTCATATGGCAGGTTCCATTTAAAGAAAACTATTAGAAATGCACACCAAAATTGTAAATAAAAATAGATTGAAAATGTATATGAATGCTATGGAAAAAATATAGTGTTCTAAAAACACTACAATAGGTAAGCAGACAAAAAATAAGCATGCACACCAAATAATCTGAAACACAATAATTATACTTAAATGAAGAAAGTTGCACAAGTATTCAAAACCGTGACAATAAGGATTACCTCCCCCAACAAATGGTTCCCTTTTGCATCAAACCCTTGACAAAAGGCAACAGTTTGTTGCTGAAACATTAGGGGGTCTCACCTGGGGGTCAGCGTTGCTTGCTTTACTTTTTTTGGTATGCATTACCTCCTTATGGTTACCGTTTTTACACTCTGTAAACCCACTTTGCAAGTAATTGTCTGCATTTTGCAGTGTCTGTTTCCCATTGTTGGTGGTATTTTACTTTTTGTAAATTTCCCTGTACATTGTAAAGTCATACACAACTGCTGATGTTTTCAGCCTTAACCCCTATTCCAGACATAGATATGTGAAGTACTTTAATGCCACTGAAGTCATGTTAACACACCCACCACACAGTGTCTGCTCACAAGATCATTGTGGGTGTATGTATACCTTGACCAAAGCTGTAAGAGAAAATGAAAGCTGGGTAAGGAAAGGAGTATTGTGTGCACATAGGGAGGAAAAATACAATTCCAGGATCCAACTAAAATGGAATTACTTTAGAAAGGGACATTAAAGGAGGCACTATACGGTAATTCAGGGGTCTTGTAAATTTTACGCTTTTTCACAACCCCCCGCCCCCCAAACAAGCTGCCTTGTCTGCCCCAACGTCTCCTTATCACCAAATTATGAGTGCCACGCTTGTCCCCACACATAATCCCGGTGCAACTCCATCCCCCAAGCATAAACCCAGTGCCACTCCTTCCGCCAAGCATAAACCCAGTGCCACTCTTGCCCCCAAGCATAAACCCAGTGCCACTCTTGCCCCCAAGCATAAACCCAGTGCCACTCTTGCCCCCAAGCATAAACCCAGTGCCACTCCTTCCCCCAAGCATAAACCCAGTGCCACTCCTTCCCCCAAGCATAAACCCAGTGCCACTCCTTCCCCCAAGCATAAACCCAGTGCCACTCTTGCCCCCAAGCATAATCCCAGTGGCACTCTTGCCCCCAAGCATAATCCCGGTGGCACTGTTAGCCCCCAAGCATAATCCCGGTGGCACTCTTAGCCCCCCAAGCATAATCCCGGTGGCACTCTTAGCCCCCCAAGCATAATCCCGGTGGCACTCTTAGCCCCCCAAGCATAATCCCGGTGGCACTCTTAGCCCCCCCAAGCATAATCCCAGTTGCACTCTTAGCCCCCCCTCCCAAGCATTATCCCAGTTGCACTCTTAGCCCCCCCAAGCATAATCTCAGTGGCACTCTTAGCCCCCCAAGCATTATCCCAGTGGCACTCTTAGCCCCCCAAGCATTATCCCAGTGGCACTCTTAGCCCCCCAAGCATTATCCCAGTTGCACTCTTAGCCCCCCCAAGCATAATCTCAGTGGCACTCTTAGCCCCCCCAAGCATAATCTCAGTGGCACTCTTAGCCCCCCAAGCATTATCCCAGTGGCACTCTTAGCCCCCCCAAGCATAATCTCAGTGGCACTCTTAGCCCCCCCAAGCATTATCCCAGTGGCACTCTTAGCCCCCCCTCCCCCCAAGCATTATCCCAGTGGCACTCTTAGCCCCCCCAAGCATAATCTCAGTGGCACTCTTAGCCCCCCCAAGCATTATCCCAGTGGCACTCTTGGCCCCAAAAATAATCCCTTTAACCCACAAATGTTATACGTGAACTCTACACTTTAGTATAAGTCAGAGAGCAATATATTATTTGCCTCTTGGAAATGCCAAACTAAGGAGATATTATATAGGTGAAAACATAGAGCACTGTCTTGAGACTGAGAAGGGAAATCGCTCAGGTGATGCCATTAAGTTAAAACATGGATTTAGATAAATGGCAGATATAAGAGCACAGAAGATGCAAAGATAGATAACTCACTTGGAACGGCACAGAAAAAGCTGTCCCTGTGGAAATTCCAGTCCGCTTCTCGTTTCTCCCTCTCGTAATGATCTTCTGACCATCGATCATCTTGATGGCTAGAATAGTAACAGAAACTATATATATATATATATTCCATATCACTGGACAGACATGTGAATATGCCGACCTCCCTGTCAGTCTCCAATTGTTAAAAGCAGAATAAATGGACTACAAAGAACCCAATAAACCTGATGTTACTGCTAAGTATCACTTCATGGAAATCCAAATCTCGTCCGAATTAAGACTCCTTACAAAGCAGGACTGCCATAGAATGAGCCCTAATCATGAGGAGTTATATACACTGCTAAGGTAAAGTGTGTAATTAAAATTATAGCTGAACAGATCTAGTAAATGCAAAAGTCATTTAATATCGTATTGGTTTACCAGAGAAAAGGCTTTTTTCATCAACAATTCAGGCGAGAGAACGAGACATCCTGAAAGGAAAACTAAATGATGGTGGCAGAGAGGAAATCTGTGCCACTGAATGTACTGACAGCGAATAAAAGGGTACTTAATAAGTATTAAATGATACATGGAGGAGCGAGGAAGAGGGGCGAGGAAGAGGGGCGAGGAAGAGGGGCGAGAAAGAGGGGCGAGAAAGAGGGGCGAGAAAGAGGGGCGAGAAAGAGGGGCGAGAAAGAGGGGCGAGAAAGAGGGGCAAGAAAGAGGGGCGAGAAAGAGGGGCGAGAAAGAGGTGCAAGTGTGCTCTGGCTCTTAAATTTGCTTTTAAACATAGTGCATATGTTGTACATTTCCCAGTATGTGGACGTTGTTGCCCTTCCTAAATTAACACACATGCACCCATTCAAGGTGTCGCTAAACTTTAAAATGAACCTGCCTCACAAACAGAAGCAAGAGCTATTCTTCTGTGGAATCCAGTTCTGGGTGAATCGGTGGGTACTTTAGGAGGTACACTCCACATCTCCCCCACATTCCCTGGATATGAGCACTTCCTGGCAGTGTGAGCTTTAGTAGATGTTGACAGAGAGGAGCCGCCTGCGATAAGGTAGAGAGGAGCCGCCTGCGATAAGGTAGAGAGTATCACTGACTGCATGCTATAAGAGCACCAGTTGGCCCCGATCAGCCTGTGTGATTCAGATGTTGTCCTATAATTAAATTTGGATACTTTCAGTGCAACATAATGTGCTTCTCACCAGCACTGCACTGGAGCACACAATCCACCTCTAAGCATTTTCCCTGAAAACATTCAGAAACAAAACAAACATCTCTTTGCTGAATTACTTTTTGGCCTGCTCGTCTGCGTATTTGAATGGATAGTTGGCCAGCGTGGCCTTGTAGCCAGTGTTTTTCACCATGTTGTTCCATGTCACCAGTCTCCGGCCGATCGCTGTCCCCCTGGGCTCAAAACCCTTCAAATGAAAAGGAAAGAATGTAATCAATCCCAACTGTCCTCTGCGGCATCAGCCTCAACAAAAGAACCACAAATAACAAGCTAATGCACCATCCCTCGCTACAAAGGGAGGTCGGGTCAGACAGGTCAGGGGTGAATGCTTCTTAACAGGTGGATGACAAGTGATGGCTCCAGGCTGGGTATAGATTCCTCTGTGTATTACACGCCTGGGGTTACAAATACCAGGCAGATGAGATTGAAATCACTGTTAACATAGTTAGTGCCAGCAGGCAGGGAACGGCAGGAATTCAATGCCAGAGTTAGAGCAGCTGTCACTTATTCTCATGCTTCTCCCCGTTTAAATGTTGGCTAAACACACAAGTTACAAAACTATTACACTTCATTGTTTCCAGTCACCTTCACACAACATTGCTTTTAGTTTGTGTTCACTTACATCATTTATTAAGATTTTAAAGAGACTGTCAACCTAAACAATGGTCTATACGTTGAATGATGAGAATATAAAATGATCTATACATTGTGTCACACATTGTTTTAGCAGAACTGCATGTAAATGCGTTCGTGGCATCTCCTGCGCATGACATCACCTTGGGGTTTGATATTAACTGCTTCAAAAGGAAAAATAATGGCTTTTCAATGGGAAACATGTTATCTGTTCAGCATTTTTTATTCTCTATATTTACAATATAAGACATTATTAGGTTTAACACTCTCTTTAAGTAGGGAAATTATTGTTTTATTATAGTAATTAGAACATAATAGTTTTATCAACTTTAATATATTTTATTTGCTTTTACCATCTTTTTTTGCTTTTACCCCCCAAGTCAAATAAGAAAAATGAAATGTGGATATTTTTACAAGTTTTTTCAAGATATTAAGTTATAGAAACAAAAAAGCAAATGGACTGCGCTACTGGAATTCCATGTGACATTGCTGTATGATTAAATTCTTGGCTTTTCGTATATTAAATGACACTTGGTACCAGTTGATTTTTGATTTTTGTCATTTTAAAACTGGGCTGTTATTGGATTTTTCACAGAGCATAAATGCTGAACTTAAAAGGTGGTCACATTTCTGGGGATAAGTTTGTCATTAGGAAGGTTACTTTTGAAATGGGAATGTCCTGAAGATATAGTCACAGAAAATGTAAATACCATAACAGTTTGAATGCCTTTAAAAATGGAGAGCAAGACAGGTTATTGAAGGAAAGACACAGAGAATGAGGACTATACTTCAGAACAAAAGCATCTTACGCTGTTGACTATAAAGCAACAGTTAAAAATATAAGGCAAATAAGAGCCAACTGTACACACAACTTAATCAAAGACATTTCTGAGACTGCATGCAAGGGGGCTAATATGGTACAGAGCTTACCATTAAACCTTTCATATCATGCAGCAGTGTTAGTTTGGGCCAGTGACTTCTGCAAGGGTAGGGGTGAGGGGGTAATAGTATATGGATCATCATATCCCCCTTGTACATACAGGTGATTAAGTCTTCACTGTTGGGGGCTTCTATACAGGATGAGACATTTTAGTAAAACGAGGGTGACAATCTTCAAATTCAATGGTCAAACTCAAACCAGAGCAACATTTGGTTCAAACCGATGAAGCAGACGACTGACTGGGAGTGAAAGTTTAATAATCAGGTTTAAAGAAAAATGGCACGACCTGTTTGCAGGGTCACAGGTCAGGGCAGGAAGACCATTTAAAAAGAAAACATCACTTAGCTAAAGATAATTAAAGGCTTTTCATTAGCAATATACAGGACGCTCCCGTCCTAGCAGGAAACACAGTACGATATGGATCTGTGAATTCCTCCCTCCAGATAGATTTTCTAATTGGCTTCTTTCTTGTCATCAAACAGAAAGCCCCAGGTAAACGGGCGACAGGTAGAAAGCAAGGCTTGGAAAGACCAATTGTAAAAACTGGAATCCGTGAACTGGAGTTTTCTAAACATGCAAATCTGTGCTCAGGAAATCACAGCAGTGTGCTAGGAAATAATTAGCACTATTTGGATGAGAATAGGAAACTGGTCTACTGTGCAAAATAAATCAATAAAGAGCAGATCTTAGGGAATTGAGGATGGCGCTGTGCCTCCTGGGAATTGTCAAATCCTGGTTGTAGCAATTTAAAAAAAAAAACAATCAAACACAATAAACAAACATATGAAAAAAAACTAAAACCCCTACTTACCAGAAGCGGATCAGAAAAGTCTGGCAGATCAGGCACTAAGATGCCAACCAGGGCACAAACTACGATCAATACTGTGCACATGCCTAAAACTACCACAGGCCAATCGGCTATCAGAGCGGCATAGCTGAAAGAAAGCAGAAAAAATACATATAAAAAAGCTTTCCTTTAGCAACCACAGTCTGAGAACACGTGCAATACATATATTTGTATGTATAACATCAAAGAATGTGTGCTTTCATTTAAATAACATTATGTGCGTTAAAGGGGTACTGATGCTGTACCCCCACCAAGCAGCCCACCGTTACTTGAGGCACAGTAGTTGGGGCAGGAGGGGCTCTCACTCTATGTATGTCCTCCCGTCCAAAACACACAAAAACATTTTTTCTTCAAGAATGTATAAACAAAACAACAGAGCATTAAGCGCTGGAAAAGGACATTCCTCATATTGTTTTGCTGGTATTTTCAGCCACTTAGCATTTTGTCCAGACAGATCTTAAAAGCAATGCATCAGAAAAAAAAACAGACAGGCTGCATTATTAGCAGGAATATGCACAATATGCCAATATATAATAATATATATGATCACACGTACATCATCATATACAATTCTATATACGCAGCACACAACTGATCGCAACATGCGAAATATTCCAAAACCGTGTTCGAAATGTGCATTAAAACTTCGGATTTGTGCTCATTCCATCAACTGGACTATATGCCACTGACAGGACAACAATATCCAACATTTAATAAGAGTCTCTATGTTATCACTCCTAGTACCAGCCACAGTGAGTCAGTATAAATAGGATGGATAAACACATGGTACGAGGGAAATGAAAACTCCCTGCCATCAGGCTGGACCTTGCTTCACCAGGAACACAAGGTAAGTCTGGATTTAAATTATAAAATCAGTTTTCTGAAGATATATAGGCTCTAAAAAGGGACATAAAGGTACTCTTATAGCTTAAATCACAATCCAATCTGCCCCTATATCCCATATACCACAAAGCCCTTACAGCTGTCACGCAGGAAGGGAGGGTTATTCAAGCTGAACCATGTAGGAACAGCAAACTTTGCATAGATCATGTCTTTCTAACCTCTATATGTTCGTATACACAATAAAAATGCAGGTATTTTTTGCTGTGGACAGGAGTTTCCTACGGTCTGTACTAAAGATTGCACTGAAAAAACATTTGGATATGCCGATATAAACCAAGATCGCTTGAAAAACAGGACACGCATCTTTCTTGATTTAATCAGCTTAGAACGCAGGCAAAAAAAAAGGTATTGGACAAATGACAAAGCTCTGTAGTAAGAAAATTATCAATAAAACAAAGAAATATTGTGGTTTCTAAACAAAACTTTAAAAAATGTCTTTTTTTCAAGCCTTTGTTTTTTGAAAACAAAAAACATATGTGAATCAAAATCAATGTATTAAATGTGTGCTTAGAGCTTCAAATTGCAAGTAAAACACCAGATAAATAAGTTTGACTTAGTTAAATTCTGCAAGAAGTCTTTTTATAATGACTTCAAAAAATAAAATATTCATATAATTTAAATTGTGAGTCAATGTGCTAAAAAGTCATAGCAGTCAATGTTATCCCCAGTTGTAGTCTCAATACCTCTAAATGAGAGAAACAACTGAGTAGCATAGAGAAAGCACAAATATTTATAAAAATGTAATATCTTTCATTCCAGTAAATTAAATCCAGTTCCATCGATCAAGGAAAACGTCCACAATATCCAACCAGTGTGAAGAAGTCTGAAAAGTACCAGTAACCGGTGCTTTTTCACGGATAGAAGTCGTTATAAGAAGACTTCCTGCAGAATTTATAAGGTATTTTACTTTGAAGCACTTTTATACATTTTAATATACTGGGAGATTTGACTTCCTCCTAACCAATAATCGGTATGTTGTGATATTACATTGTGGAAGATTATCACTTACCTCTTGGGTAACTGGAAAGGTTTGGCAGTCCTGCAAACAGAAAATACAAATATTAATAGATTGTAGCAAAATCCACAAAAAGCAGATCGTGATCAAGTGAAAAAGGAAAGATAAAACGAGCCACTTGCAAACTTTTTGTGACTACCGTAATTAAGGAAGATAAAATAAATTGGACCAAACATGTGCGTCAGGCTGTGGTGACAATACAGTGGATTCTACACACTATTATCTGTACATTCAGAATTGTATACAAACCTCTCTTTAAGGAAGGGAAAGGTAATCAGTTGGCCAGGAATTTAAAAAAAAAATAATTCCCATAACATTAAGCCAAGTATCGTGCATTCCTTCTATTTAGGACAAGTATTGCATCATGCAGACAAACTGACATCTAAGATCATCCTGCACTCCCCTGTGAAATACCTCATAGGTTTGTGATTTACCATAGTTATCAAATCAAATATGATTAGAAGCTCTATTTGGATTCAGCGGCAACATCAAAAAATCAGAGTTCAGGTGACTAAGGATCTTCTAAAACATTCAAGGCGGTTTGATTGAGCCTCAACTTGTACGTCTATAGGAATCTAATGCTGGTAGCATTATGAAGACCCCAGTAAATGCAGGCAGTGCATGCTCCAACATTAAACTGTATAATAATGGATGGTGAAATTTTTTCGATAACTTTCAACACGTTTCTATCCGAATATAATACTTCTGCCCTGAAGTCTTGTAATCTTTGTCAATTAAAAAGCCATTATCCACAGTAGTACGCTCAGAAGGACATAGCCCAAGTGATTCCACCAGTGAAAACAATGAAGAAATCATTAAAAGTGTGTACGATTTGTGAGGTTACATGCACACCGTACACATGTGCCTCTCCATAGATCATCCCGATAAGAGTAAACTGATTGGCTTCAAAAATACAATGCATTACACACAATAAAATCACCTGTGAAAATATCATGCAGGAACCAAGAGGAAGCCTGGAAAAGCCAAGAATTGTAAGAAGTTATAATATATATATTAAAAATATACACATTTATTTGCAAAAAAAAATATAAACAAAAAAATTCAGGCTTGATGGTTCTTCATTCATTCCCCTTCTAACATCCTATAGTAGGATGACTAAGCACTAGAACCATCCATTTTAGTTATAGAAGTGGCAACATTAAAATAGAAACTGTTACCAATATGCTACTGTTCCAATGCGTTTTATGGCTTCATAGGGTCAATGGAAGCGGGCACCTGAAAGCCCCCAGCTGTCACCAAGCGGAGTAATGTCAGAAACAAGGTCACGGTACAATGTAATCTCACGACCTTCCAGTGGGAATCTCAATGCCAGTAACATATGGAATGTACAACAAAAAAACCACTTTCATCGAAAACAAAAATCGTTGGAAAGATGTCAAATAACATTACTAATCCATTTGGGCACGAGATGTTAAGCCACAAATGGATACCTGCTTCTAATTACCCAGGTAATAAAACAGATAGCACATGTGAGAAGCAGTCACTTAGGCCAGTCCTACAGAGGCTGGAGCCGTCTTTGAAGATTTAATAGAATGTGCCAACAGATGTTCAACAGCTTTAGGTAAAAATGTTCGGATCCAGTTTCTACTTTCCAAAAACGAAGACCCTCTGTAGTTAATATTAGTCTGCGAGTCTCAGTTTTCCCTCCTATTGTCTGATGGCAAGAGCTGTAGAAGAAGTACTTAATTATGCTGTCATTGGGAAGAGAGGGCATGCATGATTGTAAAGTGAAAGATAATTTGACATGCTGAAACTAATGGGTGATAATGGTAATACATTATGTGACTAAGCTTCTGTCTGTCTGGATTCAATTACAAGACATTTGGAAAATCTATTGCAATCCAATAAGAAGAGCTGGGGCAGTAAAAAGGTGTGAAAATAGACGTTAAGATGTAACGCAAATAAATGAAGACCGACTTATATGAATAAAAGGGGACACGATTTGGGTTGTCCTCTTAACGCTGAAGAATGGGAAGAAATGTGGGAAGCTACGAATGTAGTTTATTGATAAAAAAAAAACGTATTTTACCAGGAAGATACATTGAAATATCTTTTTCCCGTACGTCCTGGGTTTGTGTCAACCGTAAAGAACAGGCTTTTGAAGATTCTCCATAGATGGTTCTTAAACGCCAACTGTCATGGCATAAGTGACTTTGTCTGAATAAGCCCTATATATAAGCTGTGCCATTTTTACAAAAACTCATCTTCACAAAGTTATTTTACCAATTAGCAGCACAGCCTTCACTTCCATTAACTAGCATCTTGTCCCCTAGTTTGGGTCGGATCTCTGGCTCTCGACCCAAGCACCATGCAGTCCCACCTCTCAGCTCCATGGAGCCCCGGCTCCTTCCATGCAGCTCCCACGATATGGTAAAATAACTGAAAATTTATATATATATATATCAATCAGTGATTCCAAATTGGGATACAGTTAAAGAAAAAATTCATGATGCAATAGAAATGGACCACCTAACTGCAATCTGATTGTATTGGCCTGGTTTAACATGAGATGACCTTATTACCCTATATATAACCTTATTACACAGTATTCTAGATATTAAATCTAACACAGGAATGTGATATGATATTCTCCCTTGGCAAAAGTGCATAGTAGGTTATTATTTATTAACATAATAGTAAACTTAAAAAATATTTAAATCTTAAATGTGTATTTTTTGTTCCAAACATCATATATAAAGGTTATATTTATTTGAGTGGGAAGGTAATATATATTTTCCCTTTCACTATATTTTACTTAATATTGAATGAAATATAGTATAACTGTAATGAATATTATATATGTAATTCTTATTTCATAATAATCCTTTAGCTCCCTTCGTACTGCTTTTTTTTTTAAGAAAATCCCCCAAGGGACATCAAAATTTTATATAAAAGGTAAATATAGCACGTACAGTACTGAAAACACATTCTCTAGTTTTCTACTACTCTATCATTGTTTGGAGTCACTTAGAAATGTCCTAGTTTTCCATGAGAACAAACATCAGATGAGTTGTAAAATGAATAGGAAATACACTCACACGTTGACTTAAAATGATAAACTTGGATAAGCCAACACAATGTGCCATTGGAACACAGAGTTATGGTCGCTGATAATGGGCCACTGCACACCTATATAGATATTCCATTAAACATCGGCCTTTTCAGCTACGAAAGTAATTTAAAATATTAACAATGTCTACACTTAATTTCCAAAATTCACATCCGTGTAATGTTATTTTTGTGGACAAAATTAACTTTTGTTCCTACACAAAAACAATGTCTGTGACCTCAAACTTTTGAACGGTGGTGTATATAATATGGACTTTAGTTGTTTGTTTTCTGCAATACTTATGCCTCTAGAATGTCTTTGTAATATTAATTTAAATTGTATTATGTGTTTGTAGAGGTTCATTTTAGGTTTCTTCCTTTTATATCAGTGTTTAAATTAAAATGAATGTACTTAAAATTACTTCAACTTATTTTAGGTATTTGCTTTCGCCCATGTTATATTATTTAAAGCGTTGGAATTAGAAAATTGCTTGAATTTACTTGGCCTGAAGATCTCAACCTGCTGGGGTTGTTTAAACAAATATCAAAAAGTAAAAAAGGAAAGCCCATACTCTACACTGAATAGTTACAATTTGGAAAGGAACAAAAACAAACATGTAGCTGTGTTTCTTTAAAAGAAACAAAGTAATACAGAGCTTTCACCTGCCCCGAATCTTTCCAGTAACGCATAGTAATTACAGCTCTGGTTTAAAAGGTTATAACTAGACTCCTACTGATTACATATAATGAAATGTAAAATGAAACCTTAAAAACAAAGTCTTAAAAGCAAGAAGATGTTCTAGATTGAATATCAACTCCGGGGCAATTTGTATTTGAATGGTTTTGTATTGTGATATATTGCGCACTAGTAAATCTTATTAAACAGACTATTATTCCATGCTGTCAGGAGTCTCTACAACTTTGGGATTTGGCAAGACAGCAGTGCTTCTGTTTATCAATTTGTTCGTCTGTACTAGACTGTGCTCAACGAAACCCCACCTTGAGAAATATCTGAAGGCATTATAAGCCAAACCAAGAGCTAGCTGGGTTATTTTTAGGAGTCAAGGTTCTATGTAAAAAAAATTTAACAAAATTAGGAGCCAGCAGTAAGGGTTTTGGCAGCCCCAATCCGTGGATTTGGCAAGTACTGCTTGCCACTTTATAAATCAATATGGTGAAAGAGATGCTAAGCTATGGGGCCAAATTAGAGCGTTCAGGATAAGCGGGATGCTTTCTTAAAGCTACAGGACTGTCCTGACCTTTTTATTGTTAGTTGTGAACTATTTTTGTATTTTGTTTTGCACCCAGACCTGTACTTTTTATTAAGTAAAACAAGCCCTAACACTTAACAGGGGGTTAAAGGTCACACCTGCTATCATTAAATATTTTTGCTTCAAAAAGCATGCATAACAATGTGCATAGACCAAAGGAATTCCAGTGGTGAAACATATACCCTGCAGCTGTTATGATGAGGACTTTATTATGCAAGTCAATAAGGAATATTATCCCCTGAAAACATTTCCAAAATGATTCTGCTCTGCTATGCAGTGCAGAAATCCTTATCTGCCTTTTACATACAAAAAGGGAAACATGGTGCATCCCTGGATTTCAAAGGAAAGACTTTAAATATGTGTTGAAAAATAAGTCTGGAGAACCAGTAATTTACACACACACACACATTATATATGTGCAAGTCAGTGAGGTTATAATTAACTTGGCAGCCTATCTCTGCATATAGTACTAAACAGGGAGAAGGAAAGCATGTAGACTGATACCAGGGCTTGACAAATCTGTGGCCTTTAACAAACCAATAAAGTTTGGTGGATTTTAGAAGCCAGGGAAATGGTAATTCAGTGAAGGTCATGGATACTCCTATTTATATGTGTTTTAATACATGTCCTTGAAAAAGAGAGGGACCCTGCAGCATCTATCAACGGTACTCACTAAAAACCATCAAGGATACTGCACATCAAGTCAATGGCTCACAAACAGTGGGTGTCCTCAAACAGTAATCCATCTGGAAATGGAGATATCGGTTGGTTACTTTCTGCATTAACTAGGCTGCTTATTCCTGTACTAGCTGACATTAAAATCGGACAAAACTATTGTAAAACCGCTCTCTTTATCTACTAAACTGAGGATACCTGGGAACATGGCTTGCCATGCCAAGTGATGTCTGTTACTTGGTAGAGCATTGAGCATGCTCTGTTCTTTGGCATGCTCAGTTATGGATAGTTTTAGAATAATTGAACATATAAGTAGAGACATATGTTCCACCCCATGGTGCAATATTGAGTCGGGGGATAAAACAAATACTGTGGGAGCCGAGCTTTCTACACTGAAAATAATGAAGCGCTGGATATGCATGTAGGCGACATCAGGCGCATGCGGGAGGCATACCCCACATTAACATGCACAAGGGGTGCAGAGCAAGTACGTAAAATGTGTTCACTTATATTATACAGTCTACATATACAGTTACAAATGTGTTAATAGAGAGAATGGACCTCGCCCGATCCTGTACAAGGAGAAACACTGTCCAGTACTGTTGCATGGTCTCAATATATAGTAATGTCTGCATTGCAACAACATATTTACTCTCGAGTGTCTAGGGCATTAAAACGGGGTATTTGCCTATATGGTGGGCCGCAGCAAGCAAGGCACTGCACCAGCGGATCCTCTGCATCAATTATTAAGAAACATTGGGGTCTCCACAAAGGTAACGCATGCTTTTGTTTTTAAAAATATTTATTTTAATATTACATTTATTATAAGTCCAAACTGAATCATTAATACAAGGTTTTGTGTCTTTAGTACAGTATGCTTTTTAATACACTGTTATTAAATGTGAAATCCGTACTTGGATGGATTCACACAACCGGATTTGTGACTCACCCTCATGTAAGCAGCGTTTAATCACATAGTCATACACAGAAACCTGATTCCAGCAGTCATATCCCTCCAATCTGAAGCAAACTGGCATGTTTTCCAAACAGTAAATTACGCTATATTACTTAAGGCAGTGTTTTAAAAAAAAAAAAAAAAAAAAAGGTAAAAATCGGATTATGCATGACAGATGCCATTATTTCATATTGACACTAAAAAGTTTAACCACATTGGACTGACATTTTATTTCTCTCTCAATTACTGTGTTACCAGGAGATTAAAGAAACAAAAACAAATACATTATTGCAGAATGAGCCACGGCCCAGCTAAAACTGCAGAGCAATTAAAAAAAAAAAACACCTCTCTTAGGGGCTAAGAGAGTTTCTGTAGAGTTGCCTCAGAACTCCCATTCACCCTTCAAAAGGATGCACAGCAAGGGTGAGAAACCAACCAAAAAGTCACATTGAGAAGAACTGCACAATCAAGGCCATGTGTGTCTGTCTGTAGGGCAGGGAAAATTACTATAGACATTAGGAGCCAGACCGACCAATTCAGGAGCCAGTCTGATCATTTTCAATGTTATGGGCCCGCGGTAGGGAGTTTACGAGTTGTTGCTCCCTGGCTCCTGGGATTTGTCAAGCCGTTGAGGAGGGGGAAGATAACTCTCCATCCTTGAAACTTTGGTGCAAAAGCATAGTTAGCGCAAAGCAGTTTGATGCAGGGTTCTCACAGTGGAAGACTGCAGGGCTGATTCAGAGTGAAGGGGCAGCTCCCTCCCCAGGCACAGAAACCAAGACGTATTTAAATATAAAAATAAATACTCATCTAATGTCATGATAACAGTTTTCCTTTAAGTACACGGAAATATAGAAATATTTGGGAAAAGTCTAAGGTTGACTTTAATATTAGTCCTTGTTCCACTCCAAATCACAAGTTTGCATTATACATTGGAGCACGCAGAGATAATGGCGCTATGTGTTGCCATCACTGCATGTGCCCTTTTATACAAAACGGCCATTATTCTGTTACAGTCATGAGTGAAGTCACAAAGCCATATTTTGGCAGGAACCTGGAGGGTCTGTAAAGGCTCTGGTTAGGTATCTGGTTATGTGTCCCTGTCTCACAAGGACTACAAAGTTGTAGTTTTGGTCCTTTAGGGTCAAAGCACCATAGAGCTTGAAGGGGTTAAACTGAACATTGAGGGGTTAATGTACAGTGTATATGCACATTAACTGCTAGAAGGCAGCTCTCTGTGACAAAGTCTGGCTCCCAAATTATAGTCTTGGCTTATGATTACATTTGTTAAGGTCTGCACTAAAAATTGTAAATCCCCCAAATCCCCACCTGAATAAGCAAAAGGCACATAAATAAAGCAGACGTCCTTACACAGGATCTACCTTAGAAAAAAAGGTAAAATGTTTTATTTTTTGCATTAGAGGGTCTGAGTGCCCCCAATGCTCATACAGAGTGCCAGCTGATGCTTACTGCACCTGGGCATGCTAACACATTGATGTAAGTGTCTGGCTCAGTCGTATTATAATTCTTATAATAATTACAAACCAACCATACAAGTTACTGCAAAGAATCAACCTATTAGTGCACTTTATTTAGTGTAAGAATGTATAGCGGCAATGGGAGCATGACATCATGGCCGCCAGTGCCAAGTCTCCTGTACTGCATCTAAGAAGATTGCATTGCAACACATCTTACACGTTTTTATGAGCTGTGAACGCTCCACATAAAGCTGGATTTCTGTGGCTCACATAACGTTACATTGTCCCAGGGACTGGCGGATTCGGAGCTCACACCCCCTGCACCTGTTCGCTGCCTGGTTAAAATGATGGGAACGTCCCATTTAGTCTGTTTTGAAATCCTTTTTTTGCCGTATATACTTGTAAAAGTGTCAGGCACTGATCTCTCGGATCGAGAAATCTAGCAGATTTATGTCATATATTAGTCTATTCCCCAGGCCAGAGACTGTTTATTCAAACTGCGCAAACATGGATCAAGCCAGGTCACGGCACTGTAACATTTGGTAATTAGTCAGGCAGAACTATCAAATGACAAATTATAAACTTATCATTAATGACACCTTGGCTACTAACATTTTTGTTTTTTTAACCGAGACCTCCAAGTACCCTTTCCTGGGACCCTAAAAAACAGGCAAAAGCTGGATCCTGGATTGGTCCTTGTGGCTCATAAATTATAGAAAATACCCAGACTCCTACCGTTTCTCAATACAATTGGGGTCCTATAGGTTTAACAAATTTCACACCACACAGTCTGAAAGAATTGACTTGTTTGGCTCCTAAATTCTAAAAAGATTTGATGACCCTTTCTGCACACACTGAATATAAACAGCTGTAAGGAAATGCAGTTGTAAATGTTCACTGAACATTTAATGTATACCTTCATACAAACTTTAATTTTCTTTGTATTAACCTTTTTCTCAAAACAGAATTATCTTATAAAACATTTTAAGTAATCTCTAAATCACCAGGCAGAACATATAAACATAACTGTTGTAACATGCAGCCCTCTCTCTACTGCAACAATACATCAACTAAATTGATGTTTATAAACCATACATTCATCAAATATATTGCTATAAAACAATATGTGGCAAATAAAAGTAAGTTGTGCTTCTGAACTAAGACTCGCGTCGAAAGGAAGACTCGCGTCAAAAGGAAGGAAGACTCGCGTCGAAAGAAAGGAAGGAAGGCTTGCGTCGGAAGGAAGGCTTGTGTCGAAAGGAAGGAAGACTCGTGTCAAAAGGAAGGAAGGAAGACTCGTGTCAAAAGGAAGGAAGGAAGACTCGTGTCAAAAGGAAGGAAGGAAGACTCGTGTCGAAAGGAAGGAAGGAAGGAAGGAAAGAAGACTCGTGTCGAAAGGAAGGCTCGTGTCAAAAGGAAGGAAGGAAGACTCGTGTCAAAATGAAGGAAGGAAGACTCGTGTCAAAATGAAGGAAGGAAGACTCGTGTCAAAATGAAGGAAGGAAGACTCGTGTCAAAATGAAGGAAGGAAGACTCGTGTCAAAAGGAAGGAAGGAAGACTTGTGTCGAAAGGAAGGAAGGAAGGAAAGAAGACTCGTGTCGAAAGGAAGGCTCGTGTCAAAAGGAAGGAAGGAAAGCTTGTATCGAAAGGAAGGAAGGCTCGTGTCAAAAGGAAGGAAGGAAAGCTTGTGTTGAAAGGAAGGAAGTTTCATGATCTTTCGCACAGTAGATCCCCCGAATATCCGCTAATACTTACCTGTACCATGCTAGCCGAGATCTCCACCACTCGTTCCTGTAGCGGGCGCACGCCACTACTACCAATGATCAAAGAGGCGCGCTCCCGGTGACGTCATGCCCGTTGCATCCGTGCGATGCAAGGGAACATTTAAAGGCAGTATCACCATGCACTCCTTGTTTGGTGATTCTTGTGTTTTTGAGCCCAGTGTATATTGTTTCATTTATTTGATTCCTGTTATTGACCTTGGATTTCCTCTGTGCCCCTTTGACCTGGTCTGTATCTCGTTTTTGCTACTTATGTAGTTGTCCCTGATCCTGGACTGTTTATTTGTTTTGCTGTTTGCTTGTGACCTTGGCTTGTATTTGACCATCCAATTGTCTGTGGCATTTGACCATCTCACTGCTGGATTACAAGTGCTGTTTGATTCCTGCTTGATTATCCATCCCGTTGATGGATTGTGCTACATATCTCCTGTACTGCTGGGTCGGTGTTTGTACATCCTATTCGGTGTTCAAGACCTATCACATCATTTGGCACAACTACCGTATTATGTGTCATCTAAACTATCCCGTCATCCATACCAGGTCTGCCAGACTCGCGACGACAGGCAGACTTGCGACGACTGGCAGACTCGCGACGACAGGCCCGCGACAAAAGGAAGGCTCAGAAGACTCGTGATGAAAGTAATTCTAAAACAGTCACAATGGTAAACCAGAATACTTTTAATAATCTTCGAATTGTCGGTGTTTGGCATACAACTCAATGGAAGTACTATTTCACTGGCTGCAGAATTCATCTGTTGAGCTCCTAAAGTCTACGAAAATGTGTCAAACAAAATATGTTTTATGTAATATATACTATTCGTGTTATAATATGTTTAATTTCAATAGAGGCATTAACTCTTTCAGAGCAACAGAGTGCCATCCATGGCAAACCCACTAAATGTGCCATAACTGGTGTTCAAGTGGTTAAATCTGTGTTTTAATATGACAGCGTTATGTATATTACATATCTCTCTATTATGCTGTGATTGATTTGACTGCAATATTATGATTTATGCGATCACTATACCTAAGGGACTTCACACACACACAAAAAAGGTAAATAAACCCCACAGGTTAGGAATGTACTTTGACCTCAAAATAAATAGAATTGTGGAAATCATTCTAACAAACATTATGAATATATATATATTATGACTGCATTTCTTTTCATAATATTTGTATATCATATAAACACACATACACATCCATCTCTGCATTTTTCTATTTTTTTACACATATATATATATATATATATATATATATATAAAGCAGAGATTGGGTCACTCACATGACTGTGAGCAGAAAATACTGCACAGTTAATGGACACAGTGGAAGAAGTCAAACCCAGACTACCACCTCGGACGATTGTAACAAGGCTCCTCAACCAGAAAAGACTTTTATACTAATGTTTATCAATCAAACATTCAATCCTACTTTTTCCAATGAGCTTTGAGGCGTTATCGGCAGTCCGACTCTACCAAGACGCACTATAGATAAGTACTGTCAGTACTGGAGGACACATCAATGGGGCCTTTGTGCACCAATTAAATGTTAACCATTGGCCACACAGACTGAGCTGGATAAAGGGCCATCCCGTAAAAAGGAAACCTTTTGGTCTGATGTGCATTAATTCCATGTGGTTTATGCTTTGATGCCAATTCTACAGGCCATGAAAGATACAAACTACCTGTGTTGCTACAAGTTGAAAAAAAAAGTTACCCATGAGGGGTGGATTGATTTACTAAACAAAAGAAACAATCGTAAAATCCTAAACATGAGTTAGTGTTTTATTTATAGACATGTGCTTGACATGTCTGATGATGAATAGCCATCGCTCTGTGTTGACACTGATCTGGCAAACAAAAGGTTAAGGATCGCATCTCTCTCAAAACGTCAGTTAACACCAGAAAAAGGGTTTATAATAAAATCCCACCACACTCTGCCAGAGATAACCCAACGTTCATTGCTCATAGAATGAAGTACTGATCGGGAGAAAAGCTCCGAATGTCTTTGTTCGCCTGTTAAGTTATGTGAATGAACTAGAAGAAAAATGAGGAATCCAAATAATATCTAATCTAATATATACATTTTAGACTCTGAGGAAATATTACTTAGGAGGGGGGGAGAAAACAGCTGGAATTATTCATGAAATAAAGAAGATTGTGCGTTTTTTTTTTCTCTCCACTTTTTGACTTATTCGCTGTAACAGTAATCTGAATCCTGGAAACTGAACATATTTAAAGTGGCCAGGGTTTGGCAAGCAGACACTGATGAATGGCATCTCAGGCAACACCAGAGAGTTACTGCGTATCAACATATGGATCCGATTCAGCTTAATTCTTCCACTTTTACATGACTTGTGAATGACTGTGCTGCAATGCTTTCCTTATGCCAACCTTTCATACACAGCCCAAAGTCTGACAGCTATAACCATTCCATGGCACTTTTCACTGTGTGACTGCAACTCCCATCATCCCTCCAAGAAATCTTGCAGGCCTCTCATCTGCCAGATGCAAAGTGGGGGAAACGAAAAACGAGAAAAAAAAAAAAAATGTTTCTCAGAGAAACTTATAACCAACATGCTCAACACGATACTAAACATTATGCAACAGAACAAAATGCTTTATCATTAATAAAACTATCAGAATCATTTAGGAGCCAGCAACACACATGTTTAGGAGGCATGGCACCCTGGCTCGTGGGATTTATCAAGCTCTGCTCTAGCTGTCAGCAGCCATGACACATGTGTTCCACATTGGTCCAGTTAGAATCTAGTTCATTAACCCTTGCAGGAGCCCTACATGAGCCTGCCTACTGCGCTAGGACAGCATATGATGTAAGAATTGAGCACACTTTAAATTTAAAGGAACTCACAGTGGCCCTGGTTAATAGGCTAAAATTCACTGCAATGCAGTAAAGGAACGGTGTGAAGAGGAGGACAAGATGACAGCATCCTCTGGGGAAATCACCTAATCACAGCTAAGTGCAGATCATGTAGAAATATTCTCCTTCCAAGACTACGACAGAGCAAATAACTAATCAGTTTATATAGCAATATAAATAACACTGTGCCAGACCCACTAAATCAGGGCTTGACAAACTTGATTTGATTTTAGGAGCCAGACAATGGCACATCAAATCACACAAACATACAGACAGTCACACATACACACCTCACAGACATCCAGTCAGACACATACACACCTCCACAGACATCCAGTCAGTCACACACACACACCTCACAGACATCCAGTCAGTCACACACACACACCTCACAGACATCCAGTCAGTCACACACACACACCTCACAGACATCCAGTCAGTCACACACACACACACCTCACAGACATCCAGTCAGTCACACACACACACCTCACAGACATCCAGTCAGTCACACACACACACACCTCACAGACATCCAGTCAGTCACACACACACACCTCACAGACATCCAGTCAGTCACACACACACACACACCTCACAGACATCCAGTCAGTCACACACACACACACACACACCTCACAGACATCCAGTCAGTCACACACACACACACACACACACACACACACACCTCACAGACATCCAGTCACACACACACACACACACACACCTCACAGACATCCAGTCAGTCACACACACACACACCTCACAGACATCCAGTCAGTCACACACACACACACCTCACAGACATCCAGTCACACACACACACCTCACAGACATCCAGTCAGTCACACACACACACACACACACCTCACAGACATCCAGTCAGTCACATACACACACCTCACAGACATCCAGTCAGTCGCATACACAGTCACACATATACACCTCACAGACATCCAGTCGCATACACAATCACACATATACACCTCACAGACATCCAGTCGCATACACAATCACACATATACACCTCACAGACATCTAGTCACATACACAGTCACACATATACACCTCACAGACATCCAGTCGCATACACAGTCACACATATACACCTCACAGACATCCAGTCACACATATACACCTCACAGACATCCAGTCGCATACACAGACAGTCACATATGCACACACACCTCACAGACATCCAGTCAGTCACACACACACACACACACACACACACACTTCACCTGGAAAGCATTTTCTAAGTCTTAATGCATATTAAAGTACTGAAATAGTGCTTTAATATACATATTTTATAACTTTCATAACTTAAAAATTCATAAACTTACATTTAAAAGCAGTTTGCAGAACTTGAGGCTTTTGAAGCAATCAAGAACGCCCACTTTTACTTTCCCAAAGTCTGACTATTTTTCCTTTTTTTTTTTTTCTGCTTTAACCAATCATAGTCAATCCCATTCATGTGAATGGGAATGAAAATGATAATTTAAAGTGTACAGGTTCCCCCTCACCATGGATGCGCTCATGAACGCGCATCTCCAACAAGAAGCGTGGGGGGTCTGTGGTTGATGGGTAAATCATCTACTGCGCTTGTTCAAGCCAAGTGCAGCCGCACCGTTGCAGTACAAAGGACGGACACTGGTGGTGCAATTACAAAATATAATATCGTTTCTACAGAGGTTAAAAGAAAGACTCAAAAAATGAAAAGTGACAGCCTAGTTTACCCTGCAGTGCCTACAACTTGCACCAAAGTTAAAAGGGTGACTAGACTGTCTTCACCCCATTCGTGACGCATGGTGCTTGCGTCCCAGACGACACAAGCACCAAAGCGTCACGATTTGTTCCTGGCCACCGATTACAAGGTGGCAGAGACCCGATTAGGGTCTTAATAGAGCTTGTGGGTCCCTGCCAAAAGATTGCGATACCTCCGGACGTCACATTTGACGTCATGGAGGCGTACCCGGAAGTTCGGGCACGAAGCGATTTAATAAAATGTAGCCGGTGCTCGCTTTGAGCACTGGCTTCATCTCCCCTGTCAGACTGAGGCCACTCAAAGTCCCTGCAACGGGAGCAGAGCACAGCTCATCACGGGGAGCCACGATGAGCTGTTTAACACAGGATGTTCTAGGCCGTCCTAGCGTCTTTGAGGTCCACTAAAATCAGGATGGCATAGTCCTGTGCATCAGATTAGGTTCTCCCCTTGTCACCTTTCAAGATCTACGTCAATTGCTCTAATGTAGAAACAAGAAGGTTTCTCTTCTAAGCCACTTTGATTTCATTGGGAAAGGAGCACACTGCTTTGGAAGTCAAATAAAAAGCGTTTGAAGTATTCAAGGAGGACAACAACAAAAAAGAAGCTTTTTTTTTTTCCCGAATGCCTTCATGACTCTTTCTGAGAACCAGCCAAAGAAAGGCAATGTGAAGATTCTTTCATAACTCAGCAAATAACTCTTTCTTCACGGGATTTACCCAAAACAAATGTAATCCTACTTTTAAAAAAGGTGCTCTATCTGCAGAACACATGTTCAAGGCCAGCACAGATTGTGATGTGGATCACAACAATAAGGAACAAAATGTTTTGCTCTTATTTGGTTTCAGAGATTAAAAGTAAAATACAATGTTTCTGGGCCGTTCCTTGGCAAAGTCCCATTTACATTGTAATAAGATTAGCAGTGAGGTGTATAGGATTTGAATCTTGAAATAATATACTAATCCAAAGATGGACGCGCACCCAAGGAGCCTGGCAGCTGTGACCTTATTTAGTCACAAATTAGGAGCCAGTTGGATGTATTCAGAATCCAGGAAAGCATGCACGCTTACAGATCAATATAAAAGGGGCACACATTAATGTCCAAATAGGATTTGTAGAGCTGCTAAAGTAACTGTTTGTGTTCTTTGTATAGATCTTTATGGATGCATCATTTCCCAGCTCCAAAAATGTTATACCCTGCTCCTTGGGTATCATAGAAACATAGAATGTGTCACAGATAAGAACCATTCGGTCCATCTAGTCCAATTTTCTAAATACTTTTATTAGTCCCCAGTTCCCTATCTTATATCTAGGATAGCCTTGTGCCTATCGCACGCATGCTTAAACTCCTTCACTGTATTAACCTCTACCACTTCTACTGGAAGGCTATTCCATACATCCACTACCCTCTCAGTAAAGTAATACTTCCTGATATTACTTTTAAATCGTTGCCCCTCTAATTTAAGCCTATGCCCTCTAGTTGTGGTAGTTTTTATTCTTTTAAATATACTCTCCTCCTTTACTGTGTTGATTCCCTTTATGTATTTAAATGTTTCTATCGTATCCCCCCCCCCCCCCCCCCCCTCGGTTACGTCTTTCCTCCAAGCTAGTCGTATTCTAGGGTAGTCGTATTTATGCACTTATTTTGATTCTATGATTGTGAACACATGAACGGACACTCAAATGGTGAATACAATGTGTGCATTTGAATATGTTCCATCTTACAAGTTTGCAAAATTGTAGATGTCAAGTATATAGGTGATGTAGCTCACAGGGAATGTTCCAGTTTCACCATGTGCAAGTAAAATCTCAGTACATGGTCCAACTGGAACATTCCCTGTGAGCTACATCACCTATATACTGGACATATACATGTTTGCAAACTTGTAAGATGGAAGGGACTAACTTGTCCATACTGGGTCAGCAAATAAAAAATAATTCTGTTTAAATGAAAGATTGCATCAAGTGTACATGTTTTAAAGGTTTTAATGAAAGAATATAAGTAAAGTAACTTATTCAGCCCTCTCTGCTTCTATAGCACTATGATGGAGAAGACATCTTGGGTCAGATTTACCTGGCCCATCGAAGCCAAGATTCTAAACATGTCTGACCCCTGACGGAGCTCTAGAGGGCAAGTACAACATTTGAAATATACAGGTAACTTGCGGCAAATGCAAACAATAAAGCTTTACTTGAGCTGTGTGTGGGTTTGTAGCAGTGCTAGCAGGTCCTGTAACTCTGAGCAGAGCATAGTTTGCAGTCAGTGTTTGTTATTTTAATCTGGCTTCGCTCGGCTTTCGCCCATCAGATGCACAGTCTGTGTACCAGCCCCACCTCAAATTATTTTTGTGCAGTCTGTTAATTAGGTGTTAGAGGCTTCTGTTCAAAAGCCTGGAAGATAACCAGCTAAAAGAAGCAGCCAATCTGTGCAAGAGGTGACAGGGAGAGGGCATGGGAAATTCACTTCTAGAAACAGATACAGTAGAGGGGGGGGGGGGGGGGGATTAATACAATTTGTTACTGTTGCTACTGTCTACTACAACCCAGTGAATAATTAGCCATTTACTGCCTACCTTCCCTCCACAACAGGGCTTGACAAATCTTGGGAGCCAGGGAGTAATGGCTCCTAAAATTCAGGCTGCTGGCTCCTAACTTCTATTGAGGTCTAAAAATGTACCATCTCCCTGGCTCCTAAATTTTTATTGTCTGGCTCCTGAATTGGTCTGTTTGGCTCCTAAGGTCAGGCGCGTGTAACAGTCTTAAAGGGCCATTCAAGCACACTTGTTTTTACTTGGAGGAACACTTTGCATTAATGCAGTAGTTTCTTTGTGTGCCAGGGATGGGGTATTTCCATAGGGTTCTATGTAAAATAACCAAAATAATTTAGGAGCTAGCCACACAGATATTTAGGGTCCATGGCTCCCTGACTCCTGGGATCTGTTAAGCTCTGAAATAGCCAACGGTCAGCAGGCAAGCACTGTAATCAAACAGGCAACATTTGCTCATTTAGAATATGGTTCTATTGTTTTTTTAATCTTAGCTTTAATGTGTTACATGTTTTGTGATCTGTATCAAGCAGTGCATGGTGGGACATACAGATTAATGTAATGTGTGCAAGAACAGTGAGCAATACATGCTGGTGAATCAACCTAAGAGTAGGTCTAATCTGCAGACAGACATTTAAATAAACATGAACAATGTTTCTTATATAAAAATAAACCCAGTAAGGTTTCATGGTATAGAATAATCAGAAACAAAATCAAGACTGGCGTTAAAAACTAATACATGGGCAATAACTAAACCTAATTGCGCCTGTAGATCTACCAGATGAGAGAGTTAGTTTGTGTGTCGTGGGTGCAAAATTAAGAACTTTGGCCTTCCGGGTGCACTGCACAACTCTACAAAATGACCTATTAAAACATGCGCAGGGTACGCGCCCAGTCTGTCCCCCACGCGCAGGGTACGCGCCCAGTCTGTCCCCCACGCGCAGGGTACGCGCCCAGTCTGTCCCCCACGCGCAGGGTACGCGCCCAGTCTGTCCCCACGCGCAGGGTACGCGCCCAGTCTGTCCCCACGAGCAGGGTACGCGCCCAGTCTGTCCCCACGCGCAGGGTACGCGCCCAGTCTGTCCCCAATGTGCAGGGTACACGCCCAGTCTGTCCCCAATACGGAGCATATAGCCTATATCTTGCATTGGCTGATCGGAGGTCAAACTGAAGATGCTTTGTAGTAGGTCCTGCTCTCTAACCAGGTCTATATGGACCTTTACAACACTTCTGGTGTATAATATTCACAATCCAACAGTTACTCATTGTAGAGCTGGGAAAAAAGACAAAAGTGACCATTTCGATTATCATTACAGTTTTCCTCAACACCAAGTTCCACAAATGAACAGGACTTCAAGTCTGTCTCCTAAATGCTCCATTACAGCAGGGTGGAAGCGCGCTTTGGGAAATTTACATATAATTATTATACAATGACATTTTCTGGGCTGAAATTACAGGAATAATCAACAGAAGACATTGTCTCCTGGTACGGAGCTGAATACAAAACAAAAAAATGCCTGATGCAGTCTCATTTTACGGAAAATAGAGATCATGGTGGCGCAACAGTAACATTATTCAGATGTATTGAGAGAATTAGATGCTGTTTACACTCACTCCTTAGTTACCAGAGAAACTGCCAATGTATTTAACCCCCACCCAAAAAGGTGCAACAAGGAAGACTCAGACAGCGGCCAACACACAACAAACTATACTTTCCACACGCGGACATTACTAACAGGGACCAAAATAACCCTTTGTATGATGTGAAGCGCAGTGTGTTTAACATGTAAGGAGACATTCCAGGCCTGGAAGTATTTACTCTTTGTCCTTATCATGGGAGAGGAATGTTCTGCTCTTACTACAAATGTGTCATTATAGTGTGAGCTCTTCAGTGGTTTATTCCATGGAGTTTTTATTCTCTTAGTAGGCGCTAAACTGCTCCAAATGTTTTTTCTAAATAATCGTTTTACAGTTCCCAAGTAATATGCAGTCTGTTGCTGAAATTGTGTAAAAAATTCTCTGTATACTGTACAAGGTGACACATAACCTTCACCACTAACATGTCGCAGACAATGGCTGGCTGGAAAGGATGGTCGAACTTTGTCAAACCGTCCAACAGGAGCCAAGCAGAACAAATATCCTGTTCTTAGATTAACTTAGTTATGGCATGATTATTTATCTCCTATACCAGCCTTCCCACACATTTACAGATTACTTGTCTGTTTAATATGTGGCACGAACTATACCCAAACGGTCAAATACACAGCAGAAAAGAGGCCCAAGTTATGGAGCAAACACACTATAAACAAACAGTGTTTTCTAGCTGTACCTAGAAGGGTGTGAAAACGTTTTAAATGGTTCATTAGTTTTATTTGTTAAAATGTATCCAGCTGTCAAATTCACGAAACTGGCTTGAACTTCTCTGGAGAGCAGCAGAGCTTCCTTGTAGGACAGTACAAGGCAAGAGATCCTGGATCACTCGGGATCTAGATCAGTTCAACATGATGGAATCTCCATCAGACCTCAATGAACACAACATGCGTTTCAAAGAAAATCAAATAATGGCAAGAATAAAAGTGGAAATCTTATTTGTCTGAGCAGACAGGGAGCCATGGTTCCGAATCTCTCTCCAGCTGGCTGGTAACTTTTCTGTCTTATACAGTCCTTGACTTCTACAAATATTTGGCAAGGTCTGGCATCACTGCCAACCACAGGATTATTTAAGACAGTAGGTAGTGTTACCACCACGGCCATTTTTTCATGGACATGAGTGTCACGTGCTGCTTTACAGTGTGCAAAGTTCACCAGATGGAAATTAATTAACTAATCGACGTAGTTCTGTGGAATCTTTATTAATTGATTTCCTTCTGGACACCTATGACTTGTACACACTGAAAACCTGCATTCTTTGTTTAGGAAAAACATGGCAACCCTAACAGCAGGGGTCTTTGATGGACATTTACAAGGAGCCCCTCAAAAATATAAATCCAGAGATTATTCTCACTAGAAGACATCTCTGCTGCATGTCTAAGACTCAAAGCCACCATGGTTTGCTGGGGAAACTCCCCCCTGCACCTTGAGCCTTCGCTGGGAAAGAGAGGAGAGGTAACTCCCCCCTGCACCTTGAGCCTTCGCTGGGAAAGAGAGGAGAGGTAACTTCCCCATATCAGTACACAACAGAATAGCTTCAGATGCATGTTCTACAAGTAACACAACGTAACTACATGCAGCAGCCACTTACGTTTACTTATGATCACGCTTCTTTTTATTTGGCTTCTTTTCCCACTAACCAATCACAGTATTCGTAAGTTGACCCCCCCGCTAGGTGGAGCTAATTACTCCAGAGGTAAGCTTTACCTCTGTACACACTGCTGGATCTCCGGGGGTTTTCATTTTGTTCAAAATCCTCAATAATTGCAGATGGCAGTGGTATATTATTGGACTACAATCTGTTAAGTAACCAGCTGATCCTACAAGCAGACAGAGATGTAGTGAACATAGCAGGAAACTCTGAGTCTCTTCTGGCGATTTGGTATTTTTTACAGCCCAGCCAGCTTGCGTATCACAGATGCCAACACAATATAACTTATTTTTCAGGTTTGTGATGAATGAAGAGTATTAACGGGCAGAAGTCACATCACATGCAGCGGCATGGGGAGCGAGCGGCCATATCACTCATCCCTTTCATTGAATCAGGTCTGATTGGCTGAAGGAGAGGAAGTGCAGAAGCCAGTCGCTGTACATGCACAATAAGCTCCTCCCTCCCTATGCATAGTGCTACAGAGGCCAGAAAAAAAACATAAGGAAGATCCTAAAGTACTATTTTAGGTTATAAAAATATTTTCTTTGTGACGAAATGTTATTTATAACCCCAAGGTATAAAGTCTGGAACATCAAGCTCCCAGCAGTAATGTTATCTGGTTTTTTTATTTCAAATAAAAATTTTTTTTTTAAAACAATATTGCCTCTAAGTACCCACTACTTGAATTTATATTTTGCCTTCTTTGGTACCCAGAAAGGGGAAGGGGTTACCTGTTAGCCACTATTCAAAACAGTGTCTCTCCCATATAGATTACCATCACTTGTGATGTGGAACAATGAACAATCAACTTCACAGCACTTGGAAGATTTCTAAGCTAATTGGTTTAAATAGATTTGGGGGTGCATCGGGGTCAGATCGGAAGACGAATTTCGAGCTACACAATATGCCTTGATGTGACCCAAAATATATATGTGTGTGTGTGTGTGTGTATGTATATATATGAGTGAGAGTGTGAGTGTGTGTGTGTATATATATATATATATATATATATATATATATATATATATATATATATATATATATATATATATATATATTTTATTTATTTTGTGTGTGTGTGTGTTGTGCAGAACAAAATTAATAAATAAAACCGGCCTTCTGTAGAATCTAATCATTATTTCTAATCTTATCAATGTCTAGATTGTATTTCCTACTCATTTTGCAACTTGTTTGATGTTTTGTTTTCATGGAAAAGAAGGACATTTCTAAAGGACCCCAAACATTTGAACAGTATTAAATAGTTTCAGAACTGCAAACGCTGCATACTCTTTTAAAAAAGGTTTTAATGTTCAAAGCCTTCCTGTGCTGCCAGGGCCAGGTTCATATGAGGACAAAGCATTGTGCCTGCTTTATATGCAGTTTTTACACCCAGCACTAAAAGCTATTGATCTGCTTATTTTCATCTTGGTCGTGCCAGGCTACCAGTTATGCCAACAGACTTAAAATCCGCTGGCCTTATTAATAGATCGTTCAATCACACAAGAACCTTGAGGTACAACACTGCAGAATAACAAGCGATTTCAAAAGCAACTAAAAAAAACACACCGAATAAAGCCATATATATGATTCATTAGCACATAGTTTGATACTGCATGCCCAGTCTGACTCTTCACGCCTCTGGTTATAAAAAAGAAGGTGAAAAACAGGGGGGTATGACACTTAACACGGCTGAAAAAACAGTGAATAATAGGGTAAACAATAAAAAGGGTAATAATAATACAAAATACTCCTTCTCTAGTACTGCAGTTCTCAAATAAGTGCTCCTCGGGCACTTAAAAAGCATATAAAACCCATTGCGCAGTAACACAGAACAAATGGCAATGTTTAAAACCAAATACACGTACAAAAAACAAAAAGCACATAAAGTGCAACTTGCGTATAATGTCCTGAAATAGTGTTCAGACTCCTTCCTGCTGCCACCAGGGTAGGGTAATCAGGTACTGTTAGAAGAAACTCAACTATCAACGCGTTTCGCCGGCTCCGATGTCGGTTTCCTCAGTAGAAAATATTTGTGCAACCTCTGCATTAAAGTGCTGAAGAGTATGTGTAAATTTCGCCTTAAATGGGCACTTCAATCGTTGCCACATGTAAATTAAAAACAAAACTAGAGACAGGGCACTAGCCTATGACGCGGATAGGAGGAAAAACCTTCACCTCGCGTCATCAGCTGCGCGCGATCACGTGCCCGGAAAAATACTCACACCCCTTTCGGCCAGCCCCCTTCCTAAGCTACCTACAACAGGGAGGATTTCTGGTGACGTCGTATGGAGATGTCTATCCACCACCACCAAGTTTTAGTGGACAGACAGTCCGGGACACGTGACCTCCTGCTTGCAAAAAACTTTATACACAACATATGCCCTAACAGACATGTTCATCGCCTTGCTGAGAAAGGCGATGGACATGTCTATTAGGGCATATGTTGTGTATAAAGTTTTTGATTTTTGTTGTTGTCTGGCTGCTTGATTATTTTTTTTTGCTGGCTTTTAAAACTAAAATTAAACTGGTCAAGTCCAGTGTTAAGATATATACAACGCCAATTATATGTGCAATTTGTATTAGGTTATGCTCAGATGTGTTATTTTCAAGATATACCTGAAAATAGGAAACATCAATATTTTCCACTGGAGACTTTGTCAATAATTCAGTAAATACAAGTATCGTCTCATACATGGTCTAGTCTATGACATTCACAACCAGGTGAATCAAACGGGAAATGTAAAAAAATGAGAATAATAAAGCAGGTGCACGGTTTGTTCTTGCAATATAAAGCTGGGGGAGATAATGCACACACAGGGAAGGTAGGGCAGACATTGCAAAGATTACAAAAAGATTACACAAACAAACAAAGCAACTATCCTCTGGGAAACTAGTATTAGTCAATATGAAGATACAAAAAAATGGAAAACAAAAACATTAAAGCTGTAAGCGGTCTTCTAATATAATGGAAGCCCCCCTGGTCACTGCCTACCTTTAAAAACCACAAACAAAATGTGTTAACAGAGGAGTGCAGCTTAAATGCTGCTTTGAACAATGTAAAATTAGTCATCACATAATTCAGGGCTTGACAAATCCCATAACTCCATACTGCTGACTCCTAACTTGTTTAACTCTTTTACGTAGTGGCACTTTAAGCAAATTCAGCTTCCAGGCTGCTAAGATAACGAGACTGGAATCTAAATGTTTGGCTCCTAAAGTCTGCACATACTTATCACCAATAAGAGATACTAAAGCCTCTTAGTAGTATCAATGCATATACTGCATTGAGCAAATAAATCACTGTGACTGTGCTGTAGCTGTGATGTGAGGCATCGCTGGGAGCCTGCCGTTGGCGTGTCAGGTCTGCACACGTGACACTATATTAACTATTGTGGGCGTGGGGGAATCCGAGCATGCAGGGAAAGGCTATATCACAGCTTGAGGGGGCTGGACACACTGCTGTGGGCTTGTATTATGACAGAAGTGTGAGGAATTTACAACTTGTGCTAAAATCTGAAAAAAAAATATTTGGATAAGGGATCATTTTAATGAATGGATTTTTGGAGAAAGGAGTACTCAACCTGTATAAATTAACAGTGTTACGCTGTATATTATTTTTCTATATTGGGGGGGGAGGATTTGCTAAATTTTTTTATCTATAATCACTCTCCCTATATCGCTAGCAATAGACATTTCAATTTAATCTACAATATTACAAAAAATGACGATTTAATCTACAAAAGATTTATGAATTACATAGTAATTTTCAGTCCCCACCGAGAACTGGTTACCAGCACCAGCTATTTGTGAGGACACTGTTCATTCATGGTGGTTTGATTGAATTCGTAGAGTATTAACCCATTGTGGCGGATATTCAGTGACTTTATAAAAGACTTCTTATTTCGTGTGTAATGTATTTTTCCATTAGGATATATTCAAACAGGTGATACTCTGCTGTATTGTTTGAAACCGAGTCATTCATCATGAACGAGGACATCAAAGTTCACATTAGAAAAAAGGAGAATTCATTATGGGGATACGATTTGGCTTTTTCTTTTCAGAATCTTTTCATCATCCAGCAAACAGCTAATGCGCTTGCTTTTGTAATAAAGAGGACGTACAAATATTGAACTTGGAGAGAGCACTGCCTGGTTTGAATTAACACAAATTGCTACTTGCCCGGAGCAGGTACAATATATAGAAATGATATTTAACCAAAGCTGCATAAACAAAATGGTATTGACAATGAGGAGATTAAACCCCAAACAACTTCTTTTCATACATCGAAGGGAAGATTTTTTTTTTTTAAATGTTACAAGTTATTAATGCAGCACGGACTTGAACATCACCCGACTGAAGATGAATCTGTAAGTGATCTGATTTACCCTATAACTTTAAAACATTATAGGGTTACTGCGAAGAATAAGCAAGGTAATATGGTGCAGAATTCTGGGGAGGAACCCCAAAAGCACAGCCAGGCAAATGCATTGAAGACTTGACAGAAACAGTTTAACACAAGCATTTCTAAAAAAAAATCTAACTGAGAAAATGCCAAACAATCCTCCCAAAACAGGAAATATTTAAGACAATGCCTATTTGAATAAACTATTTTTATACCTCCAAGTTTGGAACTTAAAATTGTTTGTTGTAATTTTACCTTTAAAACAAAATGACAATCCTTGGATGTTTTACAAAGAAAATAATTTGTGGAGTCATGTAGAGTAATTTTTAGAAGGACTCTTCTTTTTCACAGACATCACAAAGAGCATGAGGCCGCCTCACTCTACAGTAGTTTTTACACTTCCCTCTTAGAAAGTGCTGTCAGTAGCCATTATTGTGGAATCAGTCTCAGATAAACTCATACTCTAACTGCTTGGAATGTAGAGGAGTGTGGTTTTAGTCAGTTGTGTGCGCTGTGATGCATCAAGGAGGTCCCGGGAGATCAGTGGGACTATTGCTATAGTAACAGCAAACAATCTGTCTTATACAGACGAGACGTGTGCACTGCACAGAAGGATTTCCAGCAAGCCATTACAGAAGCCTCTTACAGCGATACAAGAAAAAACAAAACAGTTTATATATCTAGTGTAAAGGAGACCCATTTACTGACCTTAGGTTTATTAAATGGTGTGGCACTCGCTGATGCTGGAAATGGTCAGCCCACTGATGAAGGCAAAATGACTGGGATGGCTGCACACAGCAGGCTGGATGGTACACAGGTGGATGGTTTTGACAAGCAGAGTTCGTACAGAAGTCTGTGTGTGGCTGTAAGCAGCCGGGACTCCGCACAGGAGCTGGGGTTCCACCAGTCCGTGGGACGCATTCTTGCTGGTTGTTTAGAGGATGGTGATAGGAGCATGGTTGGCAGCACTGGGAAATAATTGGAGTTCTTTGGTTGTCTGAAAACAATGAAGAAGCTTTGGGGGCACCATTGTGTGAAAGGCATCCATTGGGACTCACTTTATCGTCTGGCTCTCCTAGGGGTTGATGCTGCTGGTCTCCATCACAGACTGGCTGGTGACTTGTAGAGAGAGGTTTGGAAGTGATGCTGCCATTGCCAAGAGCCACACATTCACGGTTTCGGTTGTTCACAGCCATACTCCTCGCCTCTCACATGCATAGAAAAGTCTGTGCAAGACAAAGAAAGAACATGGGTTAAGCAGGGATAACAGGGATACTGTGTCCATAGTCATGCACCTGATCCAATCATACAGCGCCACTGATGTCAGAGATTGAACGGAAAGGGCTGCAATTCTTTACTAAAGATAAACCTAATTAATATGCATTAGAGATGCATATTAATTAGGTTTATCTTTAGTAAAGAATTGCAGCAAAATAACTTACAACCACAACCTACATGAATGTATATATATATATTTGACAAAATCCAAGGGTAAAATCTCTTTTTGTGCAAGTATCACTTGATGGCTTCATTCAGGAGTGGCCCAACTTACAAATGAAACTTTACAGATGTGTTGCAGAAGATGCCAACTTCCATTTCTGACATAACATCCAGGAATTTCCTTGATAGGAAGTAGTTGTCTAAATTCAGCTGCTGTGGGGGTTTCCATTGATCAAACCATTAATACCCAGAATACCATTTCCCAGCAGGCTGCGCTATGTCACAATAACGCTTAGTACTCATTTCACTTTGCCTGTGAGCTGACAATACATTTCTCGCACTGAACACGGGACAGAGAATCCTTTGTTACTGCTGGCTACACAGAGATTGGGTGTAATATTTCTAAAGGTCCATTCCTTTTACATGCCATTTACACAGACTAGTTAGTCTAACAGAGCGACCGATGCATGAGGGAGAGAGGCCTGCTCGCAAACTTTCTATTTAAAATAAAACCATAGCAGCTTTAAAATGCATTAATTTTGTTCTTTAACTTTAAATGGATCTTTAAAATGAAACTATCAGAAATAGCATTATGTAGCATGCGTTTAATATCCCCTATTACCATCTGTTAATTTAAAGTGTATGTTTTTCATCAGGATGTTGTAGGTAATATTCTTCGGTATGTCTCACTTCCTGAGCAGGATGTCGTCCTCTACTCTGAAAGAATCAGCAGGGAGTCCAGTATAATTGCCAACCCTACTCTGCTGGGTATATATTAAGTACTGTCAAAGCGTATAAACCTTTACATACAATATATGTATTGCAAACGTTTCCAAAATAGTTTTCATATGTAGGGGGAAAATGTAATTTAAGACCAGGCACGACTAAAACCCCAGGAGCCAGAGCTCCTAAAAATGTTACTGCATCAGTCAGACATCATACAAAGTCTCAGGGATTCGACTCTAATGTCTACATGAACTGGCAGAGTCACAGGGTCAGAGAGTCTGGAAAGGATTCTTCGTCTACACAGATACGTGGCTTCTCCATAGGTGCTTTTCTTACGACCAGGTCATATTTGAAATCCCTCCTTGAACGTAGGTTTACCACATTTGCTTGATTATTATCAGGTGGGGAGGAGTAGACATGTATGATTATGTGGCTAGAACCCAAGACCCCACAAAGCCACAGGGGACCTGGATCCTCCTCGAATGAGGCCAGATGAGGTCTGTGCACAGACCTCAACCAATGCTGCCCTACACCCTACACTTGTGAGTAAGAATGTGGGAATGGTTAGCCAGGACCAGGGGATGTCTGTGTGTACTGAGCAGCACACATGTAACATCCAGCTGCCGCCACTAGACACCAGGGAGTGGGGCAAGCCATGCAGGTGCTGCAGCCGGGCACAGGGGGGGCAAGACCTGGTGCAGAGTGGCCTGGGGAAATCCTGATGCCAACATTTAAACACAATGTTTTTCATGTCATCCAATAAACATAAAAGCGGAATCAACACACTATAAAATGATTAATGGAAAATAAATTGTAACACTATAATGTACACTGCACAAAGTGGGATTAAGGAGAATTTGAAACATGTGAACTGAAAGGCCAAATGGAGAAACACTCAAAGCATCTGAACATATCCCACATTCCTAAAAAAAAACCTAAATGCCAGCTTGACAGACTGTTAGGTCTTCTCACACAAAGCCAGCACCAAACACCAACCACCACCTGTCTAAACTATGATCGCAAAAAAAAAAAAATCGAAATTAAGCAGGAGAAAAGATTTGTTCTCTTGAGACATTAGGAGGTCCACTCTGCGCTGTAAATTAGCTTCTGCACTATCGATATTTACCATATGCATTGAAAACTATTTCAAACTATACAAAGTACGACCAGTGCAGTGGAGATAACTCCCAAATGTTATTACATTAAGACACCAAGCCGTGTGTTAGAATTTATAAAATGGTTCGACAGATTAAGATATTTCAGACAAAACGCCCTAAAATAGGATTGTCTGAGGTCCTGGGCGCACGGATTACTCCATTGAGTAATATATTGAGTAATATATGATATGATATTATATATGTTCTTACTTGTTACTGTTTAGTCATCGTCATGATACATGGCAAAACTTCCAGAATTCTGACCATCTGTTTATACATCTCCCATCGAATTGCACATGGCAAATCCAAATGGCAGGTAGGTCAATGCATCTTCCAATGCACATGTTTCTGAACTGGTGTTACAGGTCCGTGATGTCTGAATCCAGTTCACTCAAAGGTGGCAATTTATAAAAGTGAATAACAAAGAGCAGGTATTCATTTAAAAAGCTGGGTGTTGGAAAGATTGGCAAAGTTAATAGACCTCCTAAGTCTTTAGCCCTCAATGAAATGTTTATCTTTCAGTGGCTTTATAGTCCTTTACAAAATCAAATATTTCATATATTGCATTTTATTCCATGGAATATTGCCGTGTTTTAAACCAAATGCTGGCATCATAAACCTATTGGTAGTTTGAATTCAAACTAGAGGGTCAGGATATTGGCGCGAGGGAACATATTGAGGAACAGATTGTGATGGCATAGAGCCTGGGCGTCCAACTGCGGCCCTCCAGCTGTTGCTGTACTACAACTACCATAATACCCTGCGATTCTAGAACGTTTGTGGGGAGTTATGGGATTTGTCGTTTTGCAGCAGCTGGAGGGCCATAGCTGGACGCCTGGGGCATAGAGGTAGCCATTAAATCATTTAGTCTGCCTGTAATAAAATCACAAGCTTGCGCTCCAAGATAGCCACATGTACAGGTATTCAGGGTTAATTATACTACTTTCACTAAAAAGTATCTACTACATTTAACTTTCTATAGTGCCTTCTTGTCCCATTACCTTTACTGAACTTTGCACCTGTATATATTACTTCATATGCCTCAAAAAGCAAACATTTCATAGAAGTCATATAACACAGGGTTAGACAGAAGCCACGTCTCCTGCTATACCTGCTGCTAGCTTTACATAGATCTCTACGAAAGTATCATGGTGCCTGGCTCCTAAAAATAAGTGGTCGCCTCCTAAATGTGTTTGTTGCACTCCTAGTCTAAAAATATTTTTGTCAATCCCTTGGATATCGGAAATGCAAATATATATTTGTTAGAAGAATGGAACGTTACTTAAATAAAGCAGCTTTGATTTTGGGAGGAAGGTCTCTTTGGTGAATGGCTCAGTACAGAATACACCGGTGTTTGTTTACCAGACGATGGTTTGTTTTGTGCAGCAGGGCAGATGAATTCTGCATTTTTTTCTTTTTTTACCCCGTTGAACGATATGAAAGGACATTTTGTAAGGAATTGCAAAGCTTCAGCAAAAGCCTGGTCATCCTCCAAGTCAGAAAGCGGTAATGCAGCAAAGAGGTGCGATATATAGAGTAAAAACCTAGATAGAACTATTAAGGAAACAGAGAAAAACATCTGACATCACAATGTGGCCACATGCCAGTATCGCGAGTACTTAAAAATGGTCTAATTTCCTTCATTGGCAGCTCGTTGGAAATCTGTGACTGGGAGTTTCCACACATCGGGCCCAGTATAATAAAAAGCCCTGTGCCACACAATATGGGACTGTAACAGAGTATTGCTAAGGAACAAGAGCACTGCAATGAGTTCAATAAGAATTAGATACACACCCGGTGCTTACCATGTCACAGCCAACTGCACTTCTAATGTGAAGGCTCCTGACTTTAAAAACTTGCTTTCAAGCAGCCTGCAGCAGTATAAAAGGTTGAGAAATAGAGGCAGAGTTTCTTAAAAATGGACATTTCATGGACATTATTGGCCTCTGTGCTCCAGGTTTAAACTAGACTTGTCCACCACACAATGTATAGCATCATTCGGTATAATGTACAGCCTGCTCTTTAGGAACTAATCACTAAAAAGGAACATTTCATCTCACTATATATAGTGCAGGGACAAACCTTTCCTTCTGCAAGGAGCAGACCCTATGGAATGTTTAGTTCAATCTGAAGCACTTGGACAGTGCAATATGTAGTTCTAGCTGAACGTATAGTTACGTTAGGGAGTGAAAGGTTCGTCTCATCTTGCTCATGTTTTAGTGATAGGCTCCTTTTTGTTTTCTTGTTTAAACAGTGTAATTGGTTCACAGCAGTTTGGCTTCCACGTTCTCATATTAATCTGTATATATTGGTCTATTGAGGATTTTGAAGAGCACAGTGTATGATTTGGGAAAGTGAAGGGTTTTGTTATATGGATTTGCCATTCCAAAATCCACCGTGATAATCCTAATGCTGCCTAGAGATACCCGGCTTCAATTGTATTATTTCTACCAACCTTATGCCGATGAGTCCTAATTAAGGACAGCTGTCCATGAGAGCTTCTCTGCACCTCTGTCCCAGACTAGGTTTAACCCCTTTGCGCCAGTTGGTGTCTTGATCCTTAACGACCAAAGCACCAAACCAGCATCTTTGTGCTCCTGGCCCCAATCACTTTGTGATCGCCCAGCCAGGATCATACAAGCAGGGACCCGATCTGGGTCTCTATAGACCCTGCCAACACCCCGCGATACTTCGTGACATCACATGTGACGTCATGGAGGCTTGCCCAAACCCGGAAGTTCAGGCACGAGGGAAGGCAGAGATGTTCACTACATTTCGTAACTCAGACAGAGGCCATTCAAAGTGGTCTGATCTGACACTGGGGATCCCGCCGCAAGTCCCTGCAGCGGGTGTCTGAGATGAGCTGTTTAGTACAGGACATTCTATGCCATCCTACAAGCCTCTAGGCACTAAAAAGTAGGACGCACAGCACGTCCTACAAGCGGGAAGGGGTTAAAGTCCGTCTAAAGTACAATGGGCATGTTCTCCTAGGGGTCTATGTACACAGTGCCTATAGAGGCAAAAAGGCGTTCATCGTTAACACCTTCAGGTCTGATGGCGCTGGAGTCGCGGACAGGATCAGAGCGGTAATAGCTAGAAACGTCACATCACAGAGGCGCGGACAAACCCCGAAAGTATGGGCATCTAGTAAAATGAAGCCGCCACTCCATTTCCATGTCACACTTAACATGGCCTCAACTGACAGGGGGGATCTCACTGCTCATCACAGGGGGCCACAACAAGCTGTTAGTCAGGTCATTCTATACCATCCTACAGATATCTAGGCACCTGTGATATAGCATATAAAGTTCTACCAGTGCAGTGGAGTTAACGTTATTTGATATATGCCTACCCAGAATGCCTTGCGGGGAAAGCAAGTCTTGTGGCTTGACTGGGGTGTGCAGATCCGGGTTTAATAATGCATTTTATTATTACACAGAGAACTGTATGTTTGTTTTTTTCATTCCAAAACGTGAGCACCCAATGGATCTTTTCCTTCCTCTTATATACGATTTACATTGAATCAAATAAACAGCTCAATGTATCTTTTTATGTGTAAGCAGAATTTTAAAAAAAGAACTGTCACAACAAACATTTCTTTTCTTACCTGTCTTAATTTCCCTCCCCATCATGATGTAACCAAGAAAACTGTATTCATGATTTAATTCAAAACCCAGACGCAGGTAAGAATAACTTCCAAACCATCACGGCTGGAATATGTACTATTTTATATTCATCTCCTTTAATACACTGGCTCTTATTACCATCTGTCTGGCTTTAACATGCTGGATAAATATTTCCAAAATGTTAATTCCAGCCAGTGATCATTTACCTTATGTGTTAGAAAACTACAACTCTCTGTGAGCTAGAGCACTGTGCATTTATCCTAGAAGGGATCCTGGGGATATAGCTAGATTAGCTTGTTAATATATCTAGAACTATAACTCTCTCTGTGAGCTAGAGCACTGTGCATTTATCCTAGAAGGGATCCTGGGGATATAGCTAGATTAGCTTGTTAATATATCTAGAACTATAACTCTCTCTGTGAGCTAGAGCACTGTGCATTTATCCTAGACGGGATCCTGGGGATATAGCTAGATTAGCTTATTAATGTTAATATATCTAGCACTACAACTCTCTCTGTGAGCTAGAGCACTGTGCATTTATCCTAGAAGGGATCCTGGGGTTATAGCTAGATTAGCTTGTTAATATATCTAGAACTATAACTCTCTCTGTGAGCTAGAGCACTGTGCATTTATCCTAGATGGGATCCTGGGGATATAGCTAGATTAGCTTGTTAATATATCTAGAACTATAACTCTCTCTGTGAGCTAGAGCACTGTGCATTTATCCTAGATGGGATCCTGGGGATATAGCTAGATTAGCTTGTTAATATATCTAGAACTATAACTCTCTCTGTGAGCTAGAGCACTGTGCATTTATCCTAGATGGGATCCTGGGGATATAGCTAGATTAGCTTGTTAATATATCTAGAACTATAACTCTCTCTGTGAGCTAGAGCACTGTGCATTTATCCTAGATGGGATCCTGGGGATATAGCTAGATTAGCTTGTTAATATATCTAGAACTATAACTCTCTCTGTGAGCTAGAGCACTGTGCATTTATCCTAGACGGGATCCTGGGGATATAGCTAGATTAGCTTGTTAATATATCTAGAACTATAACTCTCTCTGTGAGCTAGAGCACTGTGCATTTATCCTAGATGGGATCCTGGGGTTATAGCTAGATTAGCTTGTTAATATATCTAGAACTAGAACTCTCTCTGTGAGCTAGAGCACTGTGCATTTATCCTAGAAGGGATCCTGGGGTTATAGCTAGATTAGCTTGTTAATATATCTAGAACTATAACTCTCTCTGTGAGCTAGAGCACTGTGCATTCATCTTAGATGGGATCCTGGGGATATAGCTAGATTAGCTTGTTAATATATCTAGAACTATAACTCTCTCTGTGAGCTAGAGCACTGTGCATTCATCTTAGATGGGATCCTGGGGATATAGCTAGATTAGCTTGTTAATATATCTAGAACTATAACTCTCTCTGTGAGCTAGAGCACTGTGCATTTATCCTAGAAGGGATCCTGGGGTTATAGCTAGATTAGCATGTTAATATATCTAGAACTATAACTCTCTCTGTGAGCTAGAGCACTGTGCATTTATCCTAGAAGGGATCCTGGGGTTATAGCTAGATTAGGTTATTAATATATCTAGAACTACACCTGAAATGACTTGTATCACAAAATAAACCCAGCTTTTGCACAATGCGCGCTGTTAAATAGAATGACAAATAGTAAGGAATTTAAATTATTTCAAGTTACATTTAAATCTGAAACTCGGTACATTTTAAATTAAAACAAAAATGTAGAACATGCCACTGAAACACTGATGCCATTACACTACATTAAATACACCAAAATTATGTCTGCAATTTACTTCTCAAACATTGTCTTAAACGTTACAAAAAATAAAATCCTACTGAAGGAGCAATATTCTCCCTGCAGAATTTAGATGTATTGAACGAACCGATACGTCATTTTACATGAACTTAATGGATTATAAATGACTTGATTACTGTACTGGGACATGTAACTCTGAGCAGACCCCGGTGTCTTTGTAATCTCACATGTGAAGCCAAATGATAAAATAGCTGTCAATGCTGCATTTTATGAGAAAAGGTGAGACCTTGCCAGGAGGCAGGGATAAACAAACCTACAGTACATAGAAAGGTTTGAAACGGTTACTGCTACAGTTCAACAGTGTCTTCTCTACCCATCTCCTAAGCTTCTTCAAAATCCAGGCTGACATCTGAACAACAATTCTTCACACCTAACCACTCTCTTTAGAAGGAGCAGCTAAAAAAAAAAATCTTGCTTTTCTAAATTATACATATAATTTCGTATTTAAAATATTCTAAAATATCTCATGGAGATACAAAGTGAAATCATAAATGACATGGATTTCAAAGAGTATTAGAACATATTTCAACCCTACAAGACAACCAGACACAAAATATACCACTCATATTATAGAAACCTAGAAAACTTAGACAACCAGGTGATCCTCTGGCATCTGTAGTGTTAAAGTTACAATTTCTACTGTGATTAGTTCAAAGTAGTTGAAGTGCGTCAGGGACATGTACATCTTCTCGGACATTGGATAAGCTGCTAATTTCCAATACAGTTTGTGCATTTTAGCAGCAAACATGCTAGTAACGTACTTAATAAAAGACTATAGGGACCGGCAGAAGAGGGGCAAGCATTCCTGAGATTACACATGTTCGGCATATAAAACTAACGAGCTGGTACCAACGCCAAATTGATTGAATGGAAAATAAAAATATGATTAGCGAAAAAAAGAAAAATTGGAAAAAAGACCAATTTAACTAAATGTGTGTTAAAAAACAAAAAAAAACAAATCAAACTTGCAATGCAAAAAAAAAAAAACACAAAATTTGTCACTACATATTTTACCCCCACAAGAGATCACCAAAATCTCTTATTTCACCATAGCCCAGAGCACAGACAACATGAGCTGCAGGGAGACCATCCAACACTGACACAGGGGCATTACATTCCCCAATTCCTGCCCTGCAAACAGGAATCTGGGATCAGTCTATCCACAAATGCAAAAGAGCAGTTAAAAGTGGATTGTACCTTTAATTGCAGCAAAATGTTCCCAGTCATCAATGTGTTCTCACAAGCGTCTTGGTTTGGTTTTCCAGAAGTGCCGACACAGGGGTGAAAAAAAAGCAAAGAAGAGCAACAAATAACAGAGAAACACAGGTTGTTTAAAGAGTTCTTTCAACGCTGCAGTGAAGTGAATGAATGACAAGCACATGTTGATTTGCCTGAACTGGTCATACAAGAGGGTTCAGCCCCCTTGTATCTGCTGGCCAATAGCAGAGCAGAGAGAATTCTCCTTTCTTATTTAACCCCAGGGGCCACGTCTTTAGTGGTAACAGCTGGAGCAGGGAGGGCTACATGTGAGCACAAGGTCAGCAAGTCAGGATATGAAGGTGACATGTAATCTCTAGCCTCATCCTGCTTCCAATGAGGGAGAGAACAACAATTCTCCAGTGCTGGATTGTGTTATTTGAGCCTTTGATCTGATGCAGTTTAATAATGCGCTGTATGTGGAGATGCAGTAAATCAGAGGGATAAAATCAAATCTCACATTTAAAGGTCTGGGAGAAATCTTTAAGGCCCATGCAGCGGCAGTTATTCATACTCAGAGTTAAAGGAATGGGAGAGTGAAGCCAATAATGATTTTTCACTTTCGTTTATTCCAGGGGGTTTAATACATCGCTCCCTTGGGATACTGAATGGACAGTCAGGAGAGTGCACACTAACCCATGAGAATCCGCGAGCTCATCTATGGAGCGTCCGCACACACTCACCAAATGTCACATGAAGTACTGACCTCATGCAGGCCTGTGATACATGATGGGGCCTATGTCTGCATTTTTCCCCATTATCCTGCAAAGTGCATTTGGCTTCTCTATTTCGCACTTTATGATACTTAATAAATATTGAAATTGGATCTTTGAAGTGCTGGATTTTTCATTTACTTCCAACGGAAGTGGTAGAGGTTAATACAGTGAAGTAGTTTAAGCATGCGTGGGATAGGCACAAGGCTATCCTAGATATAAGATAAAGCCAGGGACTAATGAAAGTATTACATTACTGAGAGGGTAGTGGATGTATGGAATAGTCTTCCAGTAGAAGTGGTAGAGGTTAATACAGTGAAGGAGTTTAAGCATGCATGGGATAGGTATAAGGCTATCCTAGATATAAGATAAGGCCAGGGACTAATGAAAGTATTACATTACTGAGAGGGTAGTGGATGTATGGAATAGTCTTCCAGTAGAAGTGGTAGAGGTTAATACAGTGAAGGAGTTTAAGCATGCATGGGATAGGTATAAGGCTATCCTAGATATAAGATAAGGTCAGGGACTAATGAAAGTATTACATTACTGAGAGGGTAGTGGATGCATGGAATAGTCTTCCAGTAGAAGTGGTAGAGGTTAATACAGTGAAGGAGTTTAAGCATGCGTGGGATAGGCACAAGGCTATCCTAGATATAAGATAGGGAACTGGGGACTAATAAAAGTATTTAGAGAATTGGGCAGACTAGGATGGCTGAATGGTTCTTATCTGTGACACATTCTATGTTTCTATCTATACTCTTCATGATAGAGGCTGTCAGAACTGAACTAATGTTAGCCAAAATACATTTTTCTGGTTATATACGATTTAAAATGTATACTGTAGGGAAGGGTTAAAATAATTGCCATTGTTCAGAAGTGCTCCTTGTTAAATATGATATACGATCACCTTAAACCCCTTCTCTGCAGGCGTCAATTCAGCATCGTTCCAAATTGGCTACTGCACCTCCGCTACACTGATGTCTCCCTCTTCTACTCAAATTACTGCCTTTTCCCAACTTGGAGGGCACCACTAACACTGCACTTCTCAGATTACATTTACCTTGGTTTGAAATGCATAGGTAAAGCACAACATAGATTGTACTGTAGAACAAACGCATGCACACAAAACATTATATAACACGCAAGTATCTTGCGAACATAGGGACCCTTTCAAAATATGAGCAGGCTCAACAATTCCCAGGAGTCAGGGATCGATGGCGCCCAAAATCCTGATTGCTGTTTAACTGTTTTGATTTACATTGAACTCTATGGAAGTTCCATTTCCCTGACTCCTAAAAATAGCCAGGCTAGCTCCTGAATTTGCTCCTAACGTAAAACAAAAACAAAGATGCACAAATAACAAATTGCAAAATAAACTGAAGGGAGTCTACTACAGGAGATGAGACCTTTAGCCTGGGTTTTGCCATCCATATGGCATCCCTCACCGCTGGGACAATTTCTTTCCCTTCAGTGGAGCGAGAATCGGGCAAAGTCTGTGCTGGCTGCACAGACAGCCTGCTCGTCCCTCGCACACCCTGCTGTAGAGTCGGAGCACTGGGTGTGTCAAATGACATCCCGGCGCTCAGCTGTACTACACCTGAAGATGGTCTGTACCTGTATGAGAGGCACAGACCATGCAGGAGCAGAAGTGACACCTTTCCCTGCAATGAGGTAAAGCAGCATGGAGGGCGGACACATTTAACTTAACATTAAATCTAAAATTGGTGGCTTGTGTTTGTCTACGTAACTCTCTATGTAACTGACTGTGTGTGTGTGTGTGTGTGTGTGTGTGTGTGTGTGTGTGTGTGTGTGTGTGTATATGTCTGTCTTTGTGATTATGTTGTCTGGCTCCTAGATTATTTTTTTTCTAGCTCCTAACAAACAGATTTGTCAAGCCATGTAGTAAGTAAAGCAACCAAGATGGTGTAAGAAAACTATTTTGCACTCACAAACAGATTATCTCAAACTGAGCCCACAGTAATCTTAATATTAGTCTTAAAATCTGTGAAAACAGAGTACACCGGTTGGCGCAATGCCCTCAACAGTCTAAATATTGAATAAAATGGCCCTCAAAGCAATATGGCTTAAAATGTGGCTTGTTTCTCCTGTTTGTCTGTGCATCTTTGCCTTTTTTTTTTTTTTTAGCACATTTGGAGACAGAAGGGATTGTTTTAAAAGGTTGCAGTATTTATTCCAAAGAATACCATATTGTGTGAATTGTAAGCAATTTGTGGTTTTTAATACGAAATATTTTTTTTCTGTTTTGGGGCTCATAAGGTCTACAGAAATTGGTCAACTACTGAATTAGCACTTCCCAACCTGGGGGAACATTTGAGGTCTCCAGGGGGGTATGAGTAATCCAGGCAAAGCATGCATATGTGCTCAAAGATCGTGCCGAAAAGGAAAAATTAGAAATACCTAACTTGGGTCAATAAAATATATCTAATGCCTAATCATTGATGAATAAGAACCAATACAACTCAAAACAGAGGAGGGCATAATTCGTCAATAAACATTGGAAGGTAGGCATTATCTCAAAAAGATTAGGAACACAGCCAGTTACCTCCGACATAAATAATTAAGCCTACTTATAAATGGTCACGTTTCTCTATGGATGACATAATGGAGGCAATTGGATTTGATGGAGATTAATCACAAGTAGAAATTGCATAAAGAATGGGCAGTCTCCTGTTGGCACAAACAAGCCTCATTACATCACTGTTCCCAAATTCCCCGTCCATGTAAGAAGGGTGAGGTCACTGCACATTAGGAAGATTACTAGTCCACTGGTCTGCCAGGTTCATCAAAACTAAACCGTTTAGCCCCAAAGGAGATGGTGAGATTTTTAAATAACTTTTATTCTACAAAATGTTTAATTTCCCGTATGGTGAAAAATGGGGGGTATATACAAAAGATTTTTTTTTTTTTTTTTAAATGTGAAATTAACTTTTGTCATGTATGATTGGAGCTTCGGAGGGATGGAGAAACCCAGCAGTTAGGCACAACCAGCACCACTATTAGGCATCTCTTTTATACATAAGCCGCAATGTATCTATTGGCATATATCGCTAGTAATAATTGGGAGATATTTGGCAGTTGCCATTCTACCCAAGCTCTCTTCCTTGTGTTACAGCACACAGAGCTGGCTGATGGTACACTCGCTGCATTAAGTACAAACGTACTTGAAACATATGAGAACATATTGTGAGAGGCTGATTCCACTGTAACATCTAATATTAGGACTTTTGTAGAGAACATAAAAACTACCAGCCTACCTCGTATGTATTCCCCTCTTACTGAAATCACAGGAGGTGTGCATACACAAGCAGAGTGACTGAATTCGGGGTCTCCAGTGAAATTATCTTCAATATAAAAATTCAGAACAGTAAAGTGTTCTACAAGGTAAAAAAACGTATTTGACATATACAACATGAATCTTATTACAGTCATGCAGCCCAAGGTCATTGCACTGATTTCCCTTAAATAAGAGAAATGAAGGGTCAACTATTGGTGTAATTGTCAACATGTTAACTTCCTACCCCTCTCTCAAATAAAATAAATAAATACATAAAAAGAAAGAAAAGGGCGGTTTTTGGAAAATTAAAGAGGGAAGTTCTGTCGGTTATATATATATATATATATATATATATATATATATATATATATATATATATATATATATATATATATATAACCATCTGAGTAAAGTGGCTGAAAAATGCAATAGTAACATATTAATTTAGGTTGAAAAAAGACACAAGTCCATCAAGTTCAACCCTTCTACCTATCATTCCAGCTTTTCATCCAAAAGAAGGTAAAACCCCTAAGGAAGCTATTTCAAATTTTGCCTCCTAGGGGTAAAAATTCCTTCTTGACTCCAAGAGGCAATCAGATTTCTCCTTGGATCAATAAGCTCTTTTATTAATGCTTATTCTATTATTAATACCCCTGTATCTTCTGCTTTTCAAAAAAAACAAAAAAACATCCAGAACATTTTTAAATGCATCTATTGTGGTTGATAGCACTACCTCTCTTGGCAGTGAGTTCCATAACTTTATTGTCCTTACCGTAAAGAATCCCTTCCTTTGCTGCCTATGAAATCCTTGCTCTTCCAGTCTCAGGGGGTGACCTCTTGTTCTTTGTACATTTCTGTTAATGAACAGGTCCCCGGAGAGCTCTTTATATTGGCCCTGCACATATTTATATAATGTTATCATATCCCCTCTAAGGCGCCTTTTTTCGAACGTATATAAATGCAATATTTTAAGTCTCTTCATAACTAAGATCCTCCAATCCCCTAGATTTTATTTAGCAAGTTAAATAGTTCCCATTAACAGCTTTTTGATGACATCATGATTTTCCAGGGAAGGGAAAATATTTCTAATTTTGGCACATAGCAGCACACAAAATAAAACGGCAACAGACGCAGAACTTAAAAAGAGGCCATGTTGTTGTGTAATAATACTCCAGCATACAAAAGTACGATTAATATAAATTAAAAAAAAACTCTAAAACACTTTAACCATGTTTATCAGTTGTATATAAAGCAATACTATTAAGATAATATGAACCACATTATAGCTCTTTATACTGTTAGTATATGATTGTATATGTATATGAAGGGCCTGATATTGACTAATCACATGCCCCTAAAACCACTGACTTTGAACGTTTGTGGTAGTACCTTTTACTTTGCTCCTAAATTGGTCTGACTGGCCCTTAAAGTCTCCAAAAATTATATTTGTGAAGCCCTAGTTATGAATATATTCACATGTTGCAGACCCTTGGCCGACCTGGAGCAGTGTAGGCATAATCTGTGTATATGAAGCCCATCTGGAGCTGTGTGGGCATAATCTGTGTATATGAAGCCCATCTGGAGCTGTATGGGCATAATCTGTGTATATAAATCCCACTTGGAGCTGCGTAGGCATAATCTGTGTATATGAAGCCCACCTGGAGCAGCGTAGGCATAATCTGTGTATATGAAGCCCACCTGGAGCAGCGTAGGCATAATCTGTGTATAAGAAGCCCACCTGGAGCAGCGTAGGCATAATCTGTGTATAAGAAGCCCACCTGGAGCAGCGTAGGCATAATCTGTGTATATGAAGCCCACCTGGAGCAGCGTAGGCATAATCTGTGTATATGAATCCCACCTGGAGCAGCGTAGGCATAATCTGTGTATATGAATCCCACCTGGAGCAGCCTAGGCATAATCTGTGTATAAGAAGCCCACCTGGAGCAGCGTAGGCATAATCTGTGTATAAGAAGCCCACCTGGAGCAGCGTAGGCATAATCTTTGTATATGAAGCCCACCTGGAGCAGTGTAGGCATAATCTGTGTATATGAAGCCCACCTGGAGCAGCGTAGGCATAATCTTTGTATATGAAGCCCACCTGGAGCAGCGTAGGCATAATCTGTGTATATGAAGCCCACCTGGAGCAGCGTAGGCATAATCTTTGTATATGAAGCCCACCTGGAGCAGCCTAGGCATAATCTGTGTATAAGAAGCCCACCTGGAGCAGCGTAGGCATAATCTGTGTATATGAAGCCCACCTGGAGCAGCGTAGGCATAATCTTTGTATATGAAGCCCACCTGGAGCAGTGTAGGAATAATCTTTGTATATGAAGCCCACCTGGAGCAGTGTAGGAATAATCTTTGTATATGAAGCCCACCTGGAGCAGTGTAGGCATAATCTGTGTATATGAAGCCCACCTGGAGCAGCGTAGGCATAATCTGTGTATATGAAGCCCACCTGGAGCAGTAAACATCAAATATAATGTCAGATACGTACCTCCTTCCTCGGTGCTCACAAAACCTGGGTAAAAGACAGCTTCCCTCTCGCTGCTACTGCTTAAGGAGATGATCCCTTAAACGTTCCACAGCAGCAAATTAGCTCATTTTTTATCAGAACCCCAGGGTTATGCGGAACACCTTTTGGGAAACACTGCACTAAAGTAACACTTTGTTTATTTACCCTTTCCAAGTTTGTGGTTTGGTCAGGCTGTAATTTTCTTTATCGTATTTTTGGATCTTGGTATAATCTACGTCTCGGGGAAGTCTCCGTGGCTTCCATCACAACTGAGCCAAGCCAGCTCCCCTTCGAAAAATAAATGTGCTAGTGTGGGATCCTTGTTCCAGAACTGGAAGAAGATACAAATTCTCCTTCAGTGAAGAAAAATAAATTTATATATAAATATATATATTTTATTTATCTTTCATTTTTTTTATTTTTTTTTATTTTATATACTACTTAAGATCTAGTAACTGATTTTAGAGTTGAATACATGGTGAAACTGACCTGCTCATAATGGCTTACAAAAGTTAACTTGTAATTTTCCTTGCTCGTTTCAGATTGGCAACAGGAGAACACAGCAGGTACACATCATGAATTGCAATTTTTATTATTGTAACATTTCATAAAAAAAATTTAAATAAACTTTTTTAAAAAAAACTACTGATTCCTTAAGTGAAGCAAGGGTTAAAATGTTAATTTTACGTCTCCCAAGTAACCCTGACGTGTGTCTTTAAGAACTGAAGCAGAGCCCGTCAGGAGGCTGGTGCGTGCTCAAAGTGCCAGCGTGTGCACAGTGAATCAGAGCGGGATCTTGCTCGATCAGTCATACCCAGTGTTATGCCAGCGCAGAGAGACAGAGGGGATCTACTAACGCTCTGTTGATCCCCTTTAAAAAAAAAAAAGCGCCCCTCGCTTCATTAGCAGAGATGGTCAGGCTGCCTGCTTCCCAGGGAGTACATGCGGGTTTATTCTCATACTAGGCCCACTCAGGTTTTTATAATGCTTCTGTATTAGGAGCACAAGTGGAAAAATACATGTTTAGTCCCCTTAAGAAGCCATTCATGGATTAAGGTTTGTTTTCAGAGCTCTTCCAAAAAAAAAAAAAAAAAAACTAAATTCTTCCCATTCTGTGGATTTCAAATTATCAACGTTTTTGGTGATAGAACTAATATTTACTACAACTCGTTAGACATTTGAACGTCTTTATTTGCTTGATGTGAGATATAATTATATGTAAGTAACGTGTAACTAACATCTCATTCATAAAGTTCCTATTTTATGAAATTTGACAATTATTTCTCCAAACATTAATCCATGAGAATTTACACTGTGCTTGAATAGGAGAATACACCAAACCAAGGTAGTGTCCCTTTCAGCCCACAGGGGGCAAAAAACAGCACTGATCAATGGATAGGAGTGGATTTTAGAGAAGCTTCAATGCTATTTCCAGCAATGCACATACATACAATCATTTCATCTCTACCAGCAAAAAGAATCCCATCTTTCCTTCTAGAGGAAATGAATAAAGCAACAGAGCTACGTTTATTCTTCACAAAAGGACCTCTGAGCGACTAGAGCAGACGCACACTTGTACAGTGCAGAGTACTATTCGAGCTCCGTTTACAGAGATGCTAATGAAGGCTCAAACAAACAAGGCAGGGAAGGACGGAGCACAAATTTAGCTTTTACTCACTCATGTGGCTTCTTTAGAGGAGCTGGTCACAGTTCCCGCAATGAGAAGTCAATCTTGTCTTGCTGAATGCTGGTAAACACATTGGAGTCTGGGAAGGTTTCCTACATCCAGACAAATCCCATTCAGGGCCGGTCAAAAACCACACTAATATATTAATATTCTCCATCGGACAAATAGCACACAATTCCTGTGTCAGTTTAATGTAACCCAGGCACAACCTTCATCTATCTGGAGAGCGAAACTTCAGTAACATTATTGTTGGTCAGAACTTTTTGGGAGGTGGAATGTTATCCAGATCCCAGTATCATGTCCATGGCATGCGTATTGCCTTCAACCCAAGTCCCCAAATGTCCAAGTGTGCTTAAAAAAACAAAGCATTCTGGGTAAACTCAAAGTGCTGCTGTCCCCCTTGTCCTCTAGCATCTCCCCAAATAGTTATATATTTCCAAATGATATTTATCACTAAAATCGCTCTTACAGGTGGTATTGCGACATTAACAGATATAGCTGGTCATGTTGGCGTAACTACCCACAGTAAAGATGGCCTTTCACCTTCATAGTCATGTTTAGTGATATCACAGCCCATCACTAGCATACTGCCCATCACTAGCATGCTGCCCATCACTAGCATGCTGCCCATCACTAGCATGCTGCCCATCACTAGCATGCTGCCCATCACTAGCATGCTGCCCGAACACAAATGATCTCCAGAGACCGCAAAGCCTTAGACTAATAATATTACAGAGCGTTGATGCAAACTGTTTACAAAAATAAGCCAATTCCTGGATATTAGGTATGTAATAACTAGGATTCCCCCCAAGGTGGTCTAGAATACAATACATCTGTAGGGTCATATAAACCACAGACCAGTACATCTTCAGAAAGAAAAGTGTTCAAGCATGTTCTATAACATTATCTTCTAACATGTATTCCTTTAATCAGGCAAGCTTTCTGAACCATTCCTACTGCTTTGTACGAGATACAGAGTGATCAGCATCATCACCAAGACATTGTAGGATGCACTTCTCAAATGAACTTCAAACTTCTGCCTTCACAAACAGGTAACCATTTCACAGTTTTAATGTCTCCAATTGAAAGGCTGTTATATGTTCTTTCTTTATTCCACCTTGTAGTGACATATAGCAGGAGGCACCCAGTATACCCAGATGAGGCACAAATATCGGTGATCATTTCTATTGTGTGCTACTTGCAAACAATTACTACACAATTACTGTGCTTTGCAACAAGAGTTTAAACAGAAAACCAAAAAACAAATACTGTATGGTGATGTTACGACAACAAATATACACAAATACTACTGCAACAATATCTCCTGGTCTTTGGCAGATTTGCAATTTAAAAGCCTAAAGTACAAGAATATCCCTGGGGATGCGTTTCAAACCAGAGAATATGTTACCCTTCCAGGGGATGTCATGATTACCAAAATGAATGATAAACATTGTATCTGCTTAGTTGATTCTGCCAGGAATTTAATCTACAGCCCATAGGGCTAATCCATTTTTCCTATCAAATCCCCCAATAGTCGAAAAATTCCTGAAAAAGTCTACTTTTCCGCTTTAAAAACAGAATATAAATATATATATATATTTTATTTTAATTTTTTTTAAAACAAATGTAAATATTGAAACCAGTGATACATTGCACAGGACATAGACAAATGAGAGAAATCTCAATGTATTCGTCCTGGTAATGCACCTTAGAGATACAATAATTCCATTCAACCCCATACTTGGCAAGGATTGGGATTTACTTATACCGAGATATGCAGTCAGTAGAAGCTCGAAATGTCAGGTTTATATAGGGGGAGGAGAAAACAAACAGGTGAACATGTTCACAGGAAGATTTCACTTATAAGAAGGGGTAAGAAAACATGACCCTCAGCCGGCCATCAGGCTGAACCTCTACTAACAGAATTCCCTTTAAATACTTTCTGAACATGTTATAGCCTCTGTTACTATTTACACTTCTAATACACGTGCTAATTACATGCACATGGTTTAAATCGTGCAGATTAACAATCCAAAGAACAATGATTTAATATGCTAAACAGACAGATGTTCAATTGAGGGTTATAGTGTATAAAACACACAAAGTGTGATTCAGATATAGAAAAGAACAAACCTAAAAAAAGTAATACAATAAATAATATCATCTGTATCCAAAGAATGAGGTAGTCACCTATTGAAGCAGAAACAGAACATAGTATGAACGGCTATAATAGCTAGAAGAGGTTATATATAAAATACACTCACAAACGAGGGGATTCTTTTAAACAAAAAAGGGGCTATAAGCTCAATATACAAACTCCTGAGGTCAGGATTGGGACACAGGGAATCTCCCCAGATTCATTTAACATGCGTCAACACTCTCTAGAAACCGGTCCTGTTTACATACAAGGTTAAAAAGTCCCAGGAAACCTAACCATCCACAACGAGGAGTCCATATACCTTCTTTAACCCATTCGTGACCGAGGACAGTCCTGGAAAGCCATGCAGATCCGATCGCATAGTGCACGCTGCGCATACTGCGATCATGCTAAAAATAACATGGCTAAGTGCCTTGGTATTGAGGCACTTCAGCCATGTCTGTTGAGGCCACCCCAGAAACATCCAGTGACGTGACAGCCAATCACAGCGCCTGGGTGTTAGCAGCTGACAAAGCTATAGTTTCTCCCTACTCCGCAGCCGTTATGGGGCAGAGAGGCGGATGACAGTGGTAGAAGGCTTCCCCAAGCACCTCCAGCCCCTCCCTCAAGTTTTTTTTAATAAGCTTTTATTTTAGTACTAACCCTAACCCTTAAGTTCATCAAAACCCTAACCCTAGATTAGAATTGGGGAGTTAAAAAAAAGAAAATGTTACAATATATAAAAACAATTAATAAATAATTAAAAAATAAGACGTTATTCAGTAGACATTAGGTCTGTCAGTGGTCCTCTAGACATATTTTTTTGAAAAAAAAAAAAAGACTGCCAGTGGGACCAGGGCTTTGCATTGCCTCCCAGCAGTAGACAGTGGACCACAGCAGCTGGTTATATCATCCATACAGCTGCAGGGGAGCAACAATCTGTGCTTCCTACTATAGACAACATTTCCCATGATGCTAAGTTAGCATTTGGCTGGCTGAGGACGATACCAAATGTAGTCTGCAAGCATTACATAAAAATACACGTTTCAACGCTGCAATGACCATATCCTAAATTTGGCCCTGTACATAACCCTAGCAAACTTAAAACAGAATAACAGCTCTAAATTTATGGGGGGGGGGGGACCTTGACTATGTGCAGCATGACTACACCACAACTTGTCAACGGTAATTGGTGGTAAAATGGCTGAATGGAAAGTGTCAAAATACCTAAAGTTGAATACCCGGGGATGTCTACTTTATATAAAAAAAATAGTGTACCCATAGGGTGTGACTCAGGGATTCGTGACAGATATCAGTGTTACAATGTCACTAATGATAATTTTGAAAGAATAGTGCTACTTATATTTACTACCCTATAACATACAAAAAAGGCAAACAAATATATAAACATTGTGTATTTCTAAACTCAGGTCCAATATTAGAATCTATTTAGCAGGTTTTTTCATTAGCTTTTGTAGATTAGTAAAAGATTTTACATTTGTGCACATTAAGGATTTTTGGCGCAGTTGCACTGTAATTAGTACGCATTCGATTGTAATTGTTTTTTCTGTCTAAGATTGTAGTTGCACTTTCACATGTGTGATTGTATCACGCTTGCAGTGCACACTCTGTGGCTTTTTAATGCACACGTATATCGTGAGCAGCAAGTTGCACTAGCAACACATTCTAACATTCCTGCATTTTTTATTTAATTTTTGATTACATTTACAGTGTTTTGTAGGTTTTGCCACATACATTTTCTAATGTCAAGTGTCCATACAAATGGTAGAAAAAGCATTTTGATAATGGCACAGCTTATATATTACGGCTTATTCATTTATGGCATGACAGTTGTCCTTTAAGACATGTATACTGTAAACTGAATACAAGTGAAAAGGCCAGTTCTTCACTTTAAGTACATTTCTGTTTTATATAAATGCTCTGAACCCACATGTGTATGATAATATGGTAAAATGATCCTTGATAATATAAGTGCACTAGTGTGTCTACTCTAGAAGATATCCCCGACACACCAGCAATATACCATGCAGATAGGAAGACATTGGAGTGATTGGTTAATTCAATACTTCATTACAAAGACCTGAAAAATGAAGACACTTTTTTTTTTAAAAAAACGGAGTGTAAAATGTTGGCATAACTCAGTCTGTTAAGGTTATGCGAACCCCCATAAGGGAACTTCACCTCTATGCATCTAAATCCGTGACCCCACATTCCACGCCAGGAGAAGAGTAACATTAAAAGAGACTGGTTCCATCCGTTATCGGGGTATGATGCTGCAGCACCCGGAAGGATATTCAGGCTGATCACAGAGGAATAGCAATGTGTAATCCTCTCTCCTATTCCAAGGAATTAGCTCATACTACAAAGACAAAAGAAAGAAATTTGGGGAGAGCAGATCCACGAATTTACACATGTGTTCTTCCCAGTTTACTGCAAACTAACAAGGCTCTCAACATGATATTACTAAGCCTTCATTTCCTCTGTTCTATTCTATTGTTATGTGATTGCTAAATATTTGCCCTTCCCAGATCACCAAACTGACAAGGAGTCTCTTTGTAGTGCAGATTTCCAGAGTTATTTGACCGTCCAGATGTATTCTCACGCCTTCAAGGAAATACAAGTCCAGATTAGCTTTTCGAGAGCCAGAAGGGGAGCAAGTTCTAGCTATGAAGTAATAATTTGATTAGAGAGAGTCTCTGTGGAAAAGGTATTTCCTTCCACAATCTCACAGGCAATAAAAGATGACATTTGGGCTATATTATTCTTGTTTCATTATCTCTGCTGCTGACATTGGATTGTAATATTGCAGATAGCCCACTGAGAACAGGAATAAAACATTTAAGATAAAATGTACAAGTCAGAAAATTGGATTTACTTGAGGCATGTCCCATCTTCTATAGGTAAAAGGATCTTGGGGTTACAAAGAGGGAAAGTTAAAGTACCGTAGTTCTTTCCACAGACTGAACCAAGCATGAAATCTCTTACTGATGTAGCCAGTTAAACCCACATTAAAGAGGTAGATCCACCTTTGGTGTGCGCACTGTATTTCTTTAAAAATATTTTGAAATTAAACAAAAAGAAAACGATCG
>CM069862.1:19904912-19909912 GCA_036172795.1 Pelodytes ibericus
TCCTGGAAATAAATCACAATTTCTTCGATTTTTGTTTTGCAAACATGTTTGTGTGTTTACATATATATATATGTGTATATGTATATATACTATATATTATTAAAAGACTTAAGTTAATCTTACAGTTAATATATATGTATATGTCTGTGTGTGTGTGTAGATATACAGTGTTTTGTAATTACCCCTTAGATTCCCCCCCCCAAGTGCAACCCGTGTCATCCATGGAGTAGGGCCCTTTTTTAATGCCTATTATTGTCTACTAATTATTATTGTAATGCAGGTATTGTCTGGCAAAGCTGTTTGCTATGTGTGGCAAACCTAGCCACTTTAGGTCCTATTGCAGAACATTTAAAGGTTGCCTGAAATAGCTGTGTTAACCTGGTGTAAAAATATATTCTTGTTAATGTCAAAGTTATATATTCTTATGTTAAAACCCGGTTCTGCTGTACGGAGGGATAATCCACTTAACAGGATTATCTAGTGGGAGTGCCCCTCCCGTACAGCAGTGCATGGTGGGAGAAATGTCCTGTATTTTCAGTTTCCCATGTAGTCCACTACTGTATAGCCCCTGTAAGGGGATTAAGGAAACCCCTTGCATGGGGAATTGCATAAATGCTGGAGCTGTGAATAAACTTCTCAGTTAACTCCCAGAACTGTGTTTCTTCCGGTTACTGGGGGATTTGGGATATTGCTTTACTTTTCAGCGCTTTACTTGGATTACCTTATTTTACCAGCGGAGATATTGGGATTTAATATTGCAGCTCCGCTATACAATGTTTAAATTAAATACTTTATTAACAAAACGGATATTGATGCAGAAGCTATGCTAGTGCCTTTCCTTTTTTTGCCTGAAGAAGACTTCTAGTTTGCTGTTAAAAGTGATGGTTGCTACAAAATGAAAGAGAAACTTACAGTTTTCATGTGACTACCTTCTTCATGGTTTAGCCAATCAAAATACAGCTAGAAAAATGCACTGGTCACTGACCATAAAAGCCACAGGTGAACATCAACCAATGGCAACTCCCGTCTGCTTAAAAACCATACGTATCTTTGAGCCATCATTTGTAAACGTAAACAAATTCCATAGATTTGACGTAAATATTTAATCGTCTTTGCAAATTTTAGTTCACATTAAATTAATTTACCCTAAAGAATTAAAGTCTCTTAGAGGGCAACAAAATATATTTTTAATCCAAATCACATGGTTTTTAGCAACAAATTTCCAGAACATTTAGTAAGTATCTTATTTTCCAATGCGCACTATTTATAATCATCCAAACCCAGCTGTGAATATTAATTGTTCTCCTATGGGTCGGCAAGGTTCATGTGTGGAACAGGAATAGAGAAGCTTATGTCAGAATCACTATGGACCACTGAGATTTATGACCTTGATTACATTTAAATGCTCTTGACTGAAATCTCCATTATAATGGGATGATGGTATCCCTACTTAATTTTTTTTTTTTTTTTAAATTTTCTTCATAGTTATAATGTTTATTGAACAATCATTCTGAAAGAGCAGATGTTCTCTACGTAATAAAAAGGTAGATTATTTTATTGGCAATATGCCATTTTATATGCAAGTTTAGATCAAAACGAAGTGTTTCTTTTGTCTTGTATGGATATATATGTGTGTATATATATATATATATATATATATATATATATATATATATATATATATATACATGTTTTGTAATCACTTTCAACCCCATCGGGAGCTTTAATTTCTCAGTTTTTCATTAGATCAGTAAAAAAAAACTCTCTTCAAAGTCAATGCCATGGGAAGGTGAGTAGACAGCGCTTGGCAGTTAAACAAAGTAAGTGTCAATCAATATAAAAAACCAAAGATAGTAAATTAATATAAAATATATAAATGTAATAATATATCAAAACAAATGCAATATATAAATACATATAGAAAAAATATACACAAATGTAACAAAAAAATGACAAATTGTTCCAAACAAGAAACAATGATATGTGCCTTTAAATACAAATGAACAGACACAGATACAAATGTAACCACAGGCAGAGTGTCAAATTACTCACTTGCTGATTAGGTTAGCAAAATACCATACAGAAACGTGCTGGTCAGTAAGGAAGGAAGAATTTAGAACCTGGCCAGGTAAATTCACTTAACAGGAGGGACGCGTTTCGTTCGGGGAACTTCTTCCGCCTCTAAACAAACAGACCAGCATTGCAGACTAGCAGCTTATTTTCTCAATGCGACTCATCTGTCCAATTCACTGAGGTATTTCATTGTCAATATCCTCAATCAGTGTATCGCTGGGTTTGTATACATTTATAATAATCATTTTTTTTTTGTTTTTTTTTTTTTTGTATTTGGTAAAGGGTTCACTTTGATTTCACAAAATAGGTGCTGTGTATATCACATTTCTAAAGTCAATGCCATGCTCATAAATATTTTCCACACTCTTTCAGGTTTACCAGGCTTTTGTGATTCTGATAACATAGATATGTGATAGGAAGGGGAGTGCTTGGTCTTTCAGATTTAGCATTGCTGCCGACAATGAGTGACCAACTACCAGAGTAGCATTAATGGATTAGTAGACCACTAACTATTCCTCTTTGGGTTGTATGGGTAATAAAGAGGTATCACTACAGAGAACTTGCTATCTGGGATATCGGGTGGAGCTGGTTGAGCAAAATGTCAATCCCAACCTGGAAAGCAAAATACCCAAACTTTGAAGGTCTATCTGTTATCCTACCAAGAAACTCATGAACACCTGTGGAGTGTGACCCCTGATATTAGAACTTTGGCACAGAATTAACCTTTATGTATAAGCTCTATCATATACAAACTGAATAGGTTCAATAAATGACAAGACAGAAACTAACCATTTACTAATCAGTTGTTTGTGTTCTTGACAGTGGTATGCCAGATAATCCATCCCCCCCTACCAATAAATGATACAGACACAGGAGTGGCTAGAAAGGTCGCAGGATTTGTTTGTCAGAAAAAAAATACTGCAACATAAAACCAACAGCTTAAGATAGCTGTAAATATAAACAGGTAATAATATACCGACCAAATGTTTAATACCAGCCGGGTATCAATAAACTGTAGCCATAGTAATATAAGCATTACTTATCATGAACATATAAGTGGTAGCGTGTCACTTATCCTAGCCCACCTAGGATCCGGCCCCTGAGGATTTCGTGTAGGCGTAATCCATGTCCTTGTGGCTACTGGCGCCAATATTATGCAGAGTAGCCATGGACGAGCCCATAGGGAGCCCGTGCAGATAGCTCCCACAGCTACTGCCACCCCAAGACGGCCAACCCCTGCACTGGCACCAAACCTCAGGGACCCCTACACACAAGACAGAAAAACACACAAAAAAGGGAAGGGAGGGAGGGAACCTTCCATCCTTTTTTCAAACAGGAAGTTTGTTTGTTATGCATAACAATATATAGCTCAAGCCCAGCCCTTTATTGAGATACTAACCCCCCTTGCTGTGCCCTTACTGGTCACAGGATATGATTGACAACCCCTGTCATGATGGCCTTTTTTATATTCTTTATTCCAGGCCAATACTTTCCTGGAGAGTTTTGCTGTTTAACTTGTTGCAGAGTTTTGTATAACGCCCTCCTGAGTGTCATGCATCGAATTAGTAAAAGGGCCACACGGAATACAGCTCTTATAGACCTTCTATTAATTCTCTTTTAGCTAACTCTAGAATTTATACGTGGTTTCTTTCCCACCAAAAAGGGGTGGAACAACTGGTGAGAAAGGGACGTAGGACCTAGTGATGGCCAATTTATTGATCGAATAATCTTCACAGACCTTGACTTGTCCTGGTTATAAACCTGTTTGCAAGCATATGATCTAGAGGTGTCTTAGCCAGAGAGTAACATCATTAACGATGCCGTGTAGAATCCAAATGGAATGTGACAATGGGTGAGCCCACCTTTCACAGCCAATAGGAAGCCGCCGTCTGTCGTCAGGATGTGACCTTTCTGCATGTCTTCTTTTTTTATGTTACACATGGACCACAGCAAACACAGCCACACAGAAACAGATGTATGTCAGTTACCAAGCTCTCGGGGGTCAGGTAAAATAGATTAACCGTGGTGAGACCAGGAACTATTTTTGGAATATATAGGGTGAACTTAATAAAGGGAGAACTGCAAGGAACGGAGAGAGGAAATTCAAACTTAAGGTCAAAGTATCTGAGTTGGAAAAATTCGCCTTTTTCAGCTGCATTGGAAAAAATTTCCGACTTGTCTCTTTCACTGCAGGAGGAGTGAGAAAAGACCACAGGATGACCAGGACTGAAAATACTATGTAAGCTCAAAAAAAATAAAAAAAAATACTTAGTGCAACTTAAAAAGTATGATCTGCATTTGTACAAGAATCAAAGGTTATTTGGGGAGTTTAGTGGTTCTTGAAAAGAGTCATATGGATACAGAGAAAATCTTCTATTTATGATTTAATATGGACAGGCTATCAGTCATAAAACCATTAGAGCAGTGTTTCTCAAACCTGTCCTCAGGACCCCCCAACGGTCCAGGATTTAGGGATTACCCGGTTGTATTTAATTAAGAATATGTACACCTGGTGTGGTTACCTAACCATTAAGCAACCATACCAGGTGTTCTACATATTCTTATTTAAACACAACTGGGTAATCCCCAAATCCTGGACCGTTGGGGGGGTCCTGAGGACAGGTTTAAGAAACACTGCATTAGAGGGTCTAATCAATAAAGAGAGAATCACAGGGAATTCAGAGGGGAATTTAAAACTTTAGGCCAAAGTAGCCGAGTTGTGAAAATTCTCCAGTGCAGCTGAATGGGAGAATTTTTCCAACTCAACTGCTTTGGCCTTAAGTTTGAAACTCCCGGTTCAATTCCCCCTGCTATTCTCTCTTTATTGAGTTGACTCTTATATTACTGACTGTTGGTGGCTTTAAAGTGACTTTATTATCGACATTGTGTTACCAGCTTGTGACATCACCTTCTGGCACCATATGCAA